>ONZH01000965.1:0-44148 GCA_900303285.1 Rhinella marina
CGATTTAGAAAACAGACCAATATTTTCTCCATAACAGCTAGTTTCAAAACGACGGGCCCCTGAAGCAACCCGATCCAAGTTCAATGGACAATCCGGTTCCCATATAAGAGGTCCGTATGCCGTCTCCACTAGATGCCACCTGTCACAGTTGTGTGGCAAGATGCATATAAATAGTGGGGACAGTATTGTTATGTCTCCCTTCTCGGAGGGTACATGCATCCACTGGTCAGGTGGTGCATGTAAGACATCCTTAAAGGGGCATAACCAATAGGCTTAAGGAGTTGTAAGACTGTATAGTCATCGGAAGGAGAACACCACAATAAGTTAGTATAATCTAATATAATCTGAATATACGATATCGGGAGGACATTCTTGACGTTGATTTCATGCATTCATTATTATCCGGTTCCAACCCCCAGCTGAATCAGTCTGCAAAGAAAAGTGAAAAAAATATTTATAATTAAAATCAGCACAACTTAGTTGGGTACATACTTACATTATAATAATTATAATTACATTATTTTAATGTAACTAAGTATGTACCCAACTAAGTTGTGCTGATTTTAATTATAAATATTTTTTTTACTTTTCTTTGCAGACTGATTCAGCTGGGGGTTGGAACCGAATAATAATGAATGCATGAAATCAACGTCAAGAATGTCCTCCCGATATCGTATATTCAGATTATATTAGATTATACTAATTTATTGTGGTGTTCTCCTTCCGATGACTATACAGTCTTACAACTCCTTAAGCCTATTGGTTATGCCCCTTTAAGGATGTCTTACATGCACCACCTGACCAGTGGATGCATGTACCCTCCGAGAAGGGAGACATAACAATACTGTCCCCACTATTTATATGCATCTTGCCACACAACTGTGACAGGTGGCATCTAGTGGAGACGGCATACGGACCTCTTATATGGGAACCGGATTGTCCATTGAACTTGGATCGGGTTGCTTCAGAGGCCCGTCGTTTTGAAACTAGCTGTTATGGAGAAAATATTGGTCTGTTTTCTAAATCGGAGCCACCACTGTATATATGTATGGGTATGCGTAAGTAGAGGTGCGTGACCCATACGAGCGCTTATATTGGCGTCCCGTTACCTGGGTAACGCACTTTCTAAACCTGAAGAAGCGATGGGAGGTACTGGTGACGTGACATATTTCATTTGCATGGAGTTTATCACTTCATGTGCCGCGCCCCCTCTCCTTGTCTCGCGCGTGCGCGTTGGGCTGGGAGAGACGCTACACGTTGGCGGCTCTCCTTGCCGCCTTGCGCGCGCTGGATGTGAGGGGACGCCGCACATGGAAGCTTATTGTTAAGAATACCCGGGCCATCTCCTAGCTGAACAGGATACTGTAAGTCTACTGTATACACTTATAAGTATTGTCTTGGGATGACTGATATGTATGTTTATTTGTTACACCCCTTTGATTCTGTTACACCCCCAATTAATGAATGGGCCATTGAAAAGGGCCAATTGTTGGTAGACACGCCTCTATGAATCACTATATATACCCTGAGTGATCACTTGTATACTAGCTTGAGAAAGGCTCACACCTGAGCCGAAACGTCGCAATTTTGTATGCCGTGTGAACGATGTTCTGAATAAAAAGACACAGAATTTTCACTATCAATGTGGACCTCCTTTTCAGAGACGCTGGCAGCAGGCTGAGGCTGGCTGAAAGCTGTGGCCAGGTTACTACATAGCTTCTCCAGGAATGATGCTTATTTCTCCTCCCTTTCCTAGAGAGGAAAACAGTCCCCCATGTTGGATTGATACCACAGGTCCAGAAGCATCGCCAGCCAGTATTTGTCAGTCTGCCTCATTTTAAGCATACGCCTGTCATTGCGTAAGCATGTGAGCTTACAGCTCGCCATCCTGGCCAGCATGCCCGAGAAGCTAGTTATTTCCATCTCAGCCTTTCTCTGAGACACTTCAGTGTCCCTGAAAGTCTCATCGTCATCCTCCAGATCCTCCAGCTGTGTCTCCTCCTCCTGGTCATCATGATCATTAAAATCCTCCTCCTCCCCTCCTCTACCTAAAGCTCCTCATCCTCCTCCTGCACCGCAAGGGGACTTTGGCATTGGGGCTCCCCAACAGTGACATGGTGTGCAGAGAGATGGCCAGGATTTCCTTTCCCCATTGCCCCCTGCTGCATGAGCGTCAGTGTTTTTTCCAGGACAAATATTAGTGAAATTATTTCGTTCACACCGCAGCTGTCCCGGCTGACCAATTTAGTGGCTTCTTCAAAGGGCATTAGAACAATGCAGGCATCTCGGACCAGCCTTCACTGATGGAAATCGAAGCCGCACCTGCTCCCTATGGTCGAAGATTCAGGCTGCTGCTGGACAAAATCATCCACTGCTCTACACTGCTCAAGGAGCATATACATATGAAGCATAGAATTCCACCGGGTTGGCACGTCACCTATCAACCGGTGTGGCGGAAGACCGTTTTGCCGCTGCAGTTCCAGCAGAGCGTGGCGGGACACATAAGAATGGCTCAAATGAGTGCAAAGATTTGCACTAGATTTAGGACATGTGCCATACAGTGAGCACGCGTGAATTGACCAGGTTCAGCGCTGCCACTATATTTGTCCCGTTGTCACTCATGACCTTGCCCACTTCCAGCTGGCGAGGAGACAGCCAGCGCGCTATTTGCTGCTTGATGTAATGTAGCAAGCGCTGGCCTGTGTGGCTGCTGCTGCCAAGACAAATTTAGTCTAAGACAGCATGGCAGCGTTTCAACTGGCACATATGATATGAAGGAGGGGGGTTAACTCTCTTCCCTGATGCTCCAGCAGGCGGACTGCCCGTGCAGGTGGAAGCGGATAGTTGTTGGGTGGTCTGCTGCAATCCTGGCTGGAAAGTGCGTGGAGGTGCCAAAAGCAATTGGCCCGGTTGCTGGGGGATTCCTGCCTCGGTGCCACTAAATACATTCAGCCAGTGGGCTGTAAAGGACATGTATTGCTCCTGGCCGCAAGCATTGCTCCAGGTGTCCACCGTGACGTGCACGGTGCTGCAGAGAGACAGCTGTAGGGAGCGTCCAATATTGTCTGCCACGTGGGAGTAAAGGGCGGGGATAGCTTTGTTTGAGAAGTAATGCCGGCTAGGGATCTGCCAGCGTGGCTGAGTGCAAGCCATTAGCTCCCTAAAAGCTGTGCACTCAACTAATTTGTACAGAAGAGACTGCACAGCCAGCAATTTGGTCAGGTGACAATTCAGTTTGCACACTGTTGGATTACTTGTTGTGTAAATCTGCTTCCTGGCTAATCACTCGGCGATGGACAGCTGGCGAATAAGAGGAGGTGGAGAGATGAACGCAGTGGGCGATGAGGTGTATGTACTAGTTACGCCTCTGGAAGCGGGCTGAGTTACGCCCCTGGATGCGGCCTGCCTGACGTAAGGGCCCCGTGAGAAGTAGCTAGCTCTTCAGGATTAATGCGCTGCTCTAAATTGGCGGCATGACGCTGCTTCAGATGGTTCCACAGAGCAGTGGTCCCCACATTTGTGGCTTTCCCACGACTCAATTTCTGTTTACAGAAATTACACGTGGCTGTGCTGATGTCCCCCGGCAGAGTGGTGAAATACTTCCACACACCCGACATGCGCCCTCCACAGCTGGCCAAGCTTGTTGCCCTTGCACGCTTAGACCCTGGTGCCGGCCTCACTATACTTGGGGTCTCGCTAGATCCCAAGGAAGGCCTGGCCCTGGGCCTAACTCGCCTCTGCCCTCTGCTGCTGCCACTACTACCACCCTCCAACTCTGAGATCAAATCCTCCTCACCAGCCTGATCCGACCTCCAGGTCCTCCGGTCTAACACATCAGATTCATCATCAGACTCCTTCCCACCACTTTTTTATGACTGCAAATTAGTCTGTTCGCCACCAACCTCCAATTCCGGGCTGTCCAAACTCTGACTGCCCCCTAAGAAATCCTCAGGGAGGCTGTCCTCTAAAACCGCAGGATTATGCAGTGGGGTTCGGTTATTTTATAAATTGCAGAAGGGACACCACTAGAAGGGGGCACTGGAGCCTGAGAGGTGGCAGAAAATGACGGGCTTTGCTGGAGCGGAATGGTGGAGCAGGAGGAACGCTCTGAGTCTGACCCTTGGCTACATTATACTGTATCAGCAGATGACAGCAGATCATCCGGCTGTTATTGAGATGAGTGTGCCATCCACTCCACTACCTCATCCACTTTCTCCTCCACTATAATTTTGCACCTTGGTGGGTTAGCCTGGTGGAACAGTGGCCAACTATTGCAAATTCTACAAGTAGAAGCTCCGGCTACAGGTCCTTTAGCACTGCTGCCCTGTGTCACCTTCTCCTTTTTTGTGGAGCTCGAGGTCTGGATGGAACCCTTTTGCTTTTTCATGCCAGACATTTTCACTTGACTGTGGCCCTGCAGCTGGTCTTTGTCTCTCTCCCTATCTCTCTCCCTGTCTCTCTCCCTGCCTGATTAATTACTAGCCCTGCACTGGCCCTGTACTTGCCTTGCACTTGCACTGGCCCTGCAGTATCCCTGTTATGTGTAATATGGATTCCCAGAACAATTACACCCCAATTTTAACACTGTCTCTCAGAACTTAACAGACAGTGCTTCTGCTCGTCTCAGCAGTCTCAGCACAACTGATGCGTCACTGAATTACCTAGCCTGTGAGCCAATCAGAGCAAGCCCTTCCCACTAGGTCAGGTGACCGCTTTCTTCCTGGGCTTTTTTCCACACGAATAACAAACTAACAGTAAAAGTTCGCCTGCTGTGATACCGCCTCTAGAGATAGCCCAAAGTCAAACCAGCTGCTTAATAGGGCGTGCTACAGAGAAATAGGGTGCAGAATCTCCTCTTTTCTGTTTTCTTTGTTGAGAAGCATCATAGCAGCATTCTGCTCATTCCCCCCCTCCCTTCTTCATAGACTTAGAAGAGAAACTATAATCAGATTTCTCAGTGAAGCTGAAAAGCTTTCTCCTTTTGTTAAGTAGACTGGGGAACAGGAGCTTGATAACTAGTAAATATTACAAAGTTTACCTAGTACTTTTAAAATTTTTAGATTTTTTGGTAATTTTCTTATGTCTATTTGCAGAGAAGAACAATTCTGTGTAAGAGAGTGAAGAAGAATAAAGAGGCCACCCTGCTGCAAGGCAGGCCGAATTTTGATACTAGGGACCTAGTTAAATCTGCAGAATCAAACAGCAGAAAAAATGGTGTGCGCTCACAGGTAGCAGACCTATCAGATTCAAAGGAGTAGATGGAGAGAAGTACAAGTCAGAATCTAAACCAAGAAAGTGGGAGCCAAATCAGTAGTAAGGGGTAATCCAGAGACAAGCCAAAGTCAGTTCACCAGAGGAGACAATTGAAACCAAATCACTAGACAAGGGATTAATCTAGAGACAAGCTAAATTAAAAAGGAATTCTAAATAAGATTTGAACGTAGCAAATGCAAAAATGAAGTAACAGGAGCCAGGGCTCTCACCCCAGCTCCAGCTCAGCTGGAATTGGATGCTTAATTGGAGACCTGATTGGCCTGGTGTCCACACTCACTGATAGGTTGACCAGCCAGAGATTGTCTGGTCAGCATGCGAACTATCCTAGAACAGCGAGGCACTGGAATATGACTGGTAAGTTCTTGACATTCTGATTAGTAATTTTTTTAAATTAAAACAATTTTGTTCAAGATTTGGTGTTCAACTTAGCATTATTATTAACAAAAATTTATATGGTGTCCGTTAGTAACCTTCAAATCATATCAATTCAGGTATATTCATATACATTGCATGGGGTTACATCTATATGGAGTTGTTTCTGCATAAAAAACCTGTTTTCATGCAAGCCACATTGAAATGAATGGGATTGTCTGTAGAACCACTGGCCTCATTGCAATGTAGCCATGGCCAGACAAGATATGTGTGTAGGGCTGGTGCTCTCTTGTGAAGTGTACAATAGGTGTAATTGAGTCGCAGATAATTGTAGCAGAGGCATTGGGAGCAACTACAATAGTTAACTACTGAAGGATGGCAGGTTAACCACAATGGCTCTCCAATGAGTGTTCACTTGTAGCAGTGTAACAGATCATTCATGTTACAACAGTCCAACTCACAATTTTATCAGTGATGGTTCTCAGTAGAGTAAATGCGATTCCTACGGTGCTTGTAATTCTTCTCTAATTTAGTAGCATGTCACAGTTACTTACTGGACCACTATGATGATGTCACAGCAGGTTACTTGTCTGAAACATACTTGTGATGACTGGAGACCTACTTGTGGTGTCACAGCAGCTTACCTGATGGAAACATATCTTTGAGGTCATAACTGCTTCCAGTAAGAGAAAGAACTGTACAGTGTATGGATTCTTGTATTTAGTTTAATGAAAGCAGAATACTAACCAAATATTATCTTATTCATAGCTCTCCTTCACACCAATCCACCAGTAATCATGACTCATTGGCATTTGGAGGACACATTACCGCTGCAGCCAATGACTGTGGCCCTTTCTGAGGTGGAAGTTCATAAGCGGGCTGGCATACAGCAAATGCAGCAGTGGACCAAACAAGCCGAACTGCACTGCAGGGAGCAGGTAAGTATACTTCCCTCCACAAGTCCGGCGAGACTGGGGGAATAAAAGTTTGTTAAAAAGCTGGAGAAACCCTTTAAAATATCCCCATTGACATCACATATGTCACAATTATTAAGCGGCACATGCCTCTGTGCAGGTGCGTGTCCCAAAATGGAAATCTACTCCAGCAAGGGAGAGCTAGTATAGAATTCAAATATAATTTGTGGCAATTTTCTGGCGTAGATTATAATAAATGTGCTATGGCTGCCCACACATTTCTCACACCATTCCCCTCTCTGCCACTTTTTGAAAAAGTTACAAATGGGGCTCTAAACTTTCAAAAATGTAGCATTGCGTGTGCCAACTCAGCAACTTTTAGGCACCAGTTTTCTGGCATACAGGGGTTGATAAATGTCCCCTTAAGTGTATCAACTCATATTCATTTAAAGCGACATTCCCATCTTAGGAAATGGGGGCATATCACTAGAAAATCCCCCCAATGTGTGATATACGTGGGTTCCACCTCTGGGGCCCACACCTATACTTAGAACGGAGCCCGCAAGGTGCCGGAAGGCACTTTAAGAGACTTTTATTGCAGTCTAGCTGCCACTATAGACGTCTGAATAATAAAAGCAACTCTATCTGATGATACCACAGTCCTGTGATATGAGACCTTGAAAGTGAACTTGTAGTTTCCCATTTTCACTCAAGGTAGAAGAGCAAAGTTGTGGTTTATAACCTATGCACTTGAAGGAGATTAACAATGCTATCCCAATTATAAGGCAGCCATCTCTTAATGACAAATTCCTGTTATTGCGGAGTGAAGTGGCTGTGAATAGATTCAGAGACGAAGTACTTGTGACATCTACATTAATACCAAACGAAGCCATTACAATCCAACCTCGTCATTATCACTGAGGATTAAACATTTTCAGACAGCTTAATGCATATGTGTGTTAAAGCACACACGGGTAGCATGTCTTTATGCTGTTTTTTAATCGCATTGTACTAGAAATTTTACTTGATTGCTTCTGAACAAGACTTGAGACACAAAATAGTCGGATTAAATGGAAAAATTTCACCAAAGCTTGCATTAAATGGGGAAGAGGCAGAATAAACATTACAGTAGTGGCTTTTAAAGTATGGTGAATTAGTTTTAGAGAGAGAGACTTTTTATCAGAGCACTTTCTATTCGGGTATATTTGGACTTGAATCAAAATGGATGGCTGAATCAGACCGAAGTTGAACTTTAAGAACCAGCACCTGGATCTGAATTCTTTAGTAATTGCTTGTAATTAAAAACTTTGCATAGACATCTGCTGTTTTTTTCTTGTTTCTTTGCCCATGCTCAGTTTCCTCCTTCAACTGTCTCCTGAGTTGTGATAGGAAGAGCATGGACATGCCCCCTAAGCTGCAGCAGAAAAGACACTCCCCTAGAGCTGCCAGCTTGATATAAATCTAGCAGAGCAATGCATGGGGAGATCTCTGGATCCATGTGAGGTACAGGGCTGGTTCTAGCTTTGTTAAAAAGAGATTGTCATGTTCTATATGATGTCTGATTTTCATTTTTTACATTAGTTATGGGTTAATGAAAATTAAAAAGGGCTTCAAGTAAGTATGAAAAAAACACATTTTTAACAAAAACAAACATATATCATGACTTAGTTAGAGGAGTTGTCTCATAATTGCCAAGCAAAGCAATGTCTTCCCATACATTTATCCTTGCCATTCAAATGAATGGCCAAACTACTGTATGAAGAGACCAGACTGGCCAAAGGGGGTAGTTTCTCCTGAAGAACAGCTCTTTGCTCTGTCTTAGAGAGGGAGATCCTGAATGGACATATTGTTTGACTAATACATCCATCAGGACAAACTCTTTAATAAGATGTGCTAGTGAACAGATACAATACACACACTTGGCAGACCAAAAATGGAAGAACTAGAAAAGATCTTCAAATGTAATAAAATGTTTATAAAAATGAACAGCAAGGAAACAAAAAAAGGGTTTTTGACCAAATCACATTCTTTTACTTAAAAAGTTGTCCTATCTTTCCATGGTGAGATAGGATTAAGCACCAGCCCCTGGTGGCCAGACTTACAAAAACAACCGAACAGTCTATTTTCCACATCCTCATTCTCCTAAATGACAGGGCCAGAAGAGATGACTATACAGGAACAAGGCCCTCTCATTTAGGAGAGGGAGGGAGAGGGCAAAGGAAGCAGGAGGAGCAAAGGTGCACAGGCTTTGTCCCTCCCTCAGTGCACTTACCTGCTCATTTGCATATGGATTAACAGTACTTTTTCCCCAGAATAAAGCAAGGAATCGCTAAATCATCACGTTCAGCTGATCTAGTCCTTCAAGGCATTGTGTCTAGTTTATCAGTGAATTTCCTGATGACAAATTTCCATTTAATTGGAGTAGTATGAACGTATTTTACTGCAACCCAACAACATCTATCAAACTCGACCACGTGCTACTCTCCTTTTAACAGATATTGGGGAAGATATATCAATGTCACTATGGAAAGTGTCTTGATTTGTGCCAGAATCTGTGGCGTACAACTGCTGCGCCAAATATATGAAGTGCATGCACCAACCTTTTGCCTGGTCATATTTTGCGCTCTGTTTTGTTGCAGTCTTAGACAGTTTTTGGCACATATTTTGGACATAAACTATATCAATTAGCGGTGATATAAAAAGTGGTGTTACATTCTAATAGTATACGTAAAGCCTTATGGCTAGAGATGAGCGAGCACTAAAATGCTCGGGTGCTCGTTTCGAATAACGAACCCCATTGAAGTCAATGGGAGACTCGAGCATTTTTGCAGGGAACCAAGTCTCTGCCTAGGGAAGGCTGGGTGAAAACCTGGAAACCTCAGAAAATGATGGACACACCACGGAATTGGACAGGAAACTGCAGGGGCAGCATGCATGGATGCCTCTGAGGCTGCCTAATCCCACCATTATCCCAAATTCTCAGGCAACAGCCTGGTGGTTACCCTCATGGCAATTGTGCTCACCCAGACCAAGAAAGGCGAGGCAAATACCCAACAGCACCCAACAAGGTGCAACGAAGGTCCATCACCGCCTGCAGGTGACACCACTGCTCATGCTGGCACTGCAGCTGACATCAAGTTTAGTATATGATCAGTTGCTGTGGCTGTTGGTGGTAAAGTGGTGAGCATAGCTGCTTCCCAAGCAGTTGACCCAGGTTTGATTCCCGTTTATCGCAGGAGGCAATTAAAAGAAGAACAAAAAAAAATCAGTACAATATCTAATACGTCCCCTACCTGGGTAAATTGTTTGGAGAGAGGGCCTGTAGGTGGGGGGCAGGCTGGGGGGAAGGAGGTTTTGCTGGAAGAGCCAGAGGAGTGCCCCCTGGGCTAGCATGTGTGGTGGTGACAACAGCCGGATGGATTTGGAAAAACTGTAGCATCAACCGGTACGGTATCGATTCTTCTCAGTTTAAAATCGTATACGTCCCCTATCTTGGGACCCTATATTTCATCGATTTTTCGACCACGTAAAAGGAAAAAGAGCTTGCTCTGGCCAGGGGAGTGTCTTTCCAACTGCAGCTAAGGGGATGTGTCCATGCTCTGCCTATCACAGGTCAGGAGGCAATTAAAAGAAGAAAAACAGAAAACATCAGTACAATATCTAATACGTCCCCTATCCGGGTAAATTGTTTGGAGAGAGGGCCTGTAGGTGGGGGGCAGGCTGGGGGGAAGGAGGTTTCGCTGGAAGAGCCAGAGGAGTGCCCCCTGGGCTAGCGTGTGTGGTGGTGACAACAGCCGGAATGGATTTGGAAAAACTGTAGCATCAACCGGTACGGTATCGATTCTTCTCAGTTTAATACCGTATACGTCCCCTATCTTGGGACCCTATATTTCATGGATTTTTCGACCACGGAAAATGGAAAAAGAGCTTGCTCTGGCCAGGGGAGTGTCTTTCCTACTGCAGCTTAGGGGACGTGTCCATGCTCTGCCTATCACAGGTCAGGAGGCAATTAAAAGAAGAAACAAAAAAAACATCAGTACAATATCTAATACGTCCCCTATCCGGGTAAATTGTTTGGAGAGAGGGCCTGTAGGTGGGGGGCAGGCTGGGGGGAAGGAGGTTGAGCTGGAAGAGCCAGAGGAGTGCCCCCTGGGCTAGCGTGTGTGGTGGTGACAACAGCCAGAATGGATTTGGAAAAACTGTAGCATCAACCGGTACGGTATCGATTCTTCTCAGTTTAAAATCGTATACGTCCCCTATCTTGGGACCCTATATTTCATGGATTTTTCGACCACGTAAAAGGAAAAAGAGCTTGCTCTGGCCAGGGGAGTGTCTTTCCTACTGCAGCTAAGGGGATGTGTCCATGCTCTGCCTATCACAGGTCAGGAGGCAATTAAAAGAAGAAAAACAGAAAACATCAGTACAATATCTAATACATCCCCTATCCGGGTAAATTGTTTGGAGAGAGGGCCTGTAGGTGGGGGGCAGGCTGGGGGGAAGGAGGTTTCGCTGGAAGAGCCAGAGGAGTGCCCCCTAGGCTAGCGTGTGTGGTGGTGACAACAGCCGGAATGGATTTGGAAAAACTGTAGCATCAACCAGTACGGTATCGATTCTTCTCAGTTTAATACCGTATACGTCCCCTATCTTGGGACCCTATATTTCATGGATTTTTCGACCACGGAAAACGGAAAAAGAGCTTGCTCTGGCCAGGGGAGTTTCTTTCCAACTGCAGCTAAGGGGACGTGTCCATGCTCTGCCTATCACAGGTCAGGAGGCAATTAGAAGAAGAACCAAAAAAAATCTGTACAATATCTAATACGTCCCCTATCCGGGTAAATTGTTTGGAGAGAGGGCCTGTAGGTGGGGGGCAGGCTGGGGGGAAGGAGGTTGAGCTGGAAGAGCCAGAGGAGTGCCCTCTGGGCTAGCGTGTGTGGTGGTGATAACAGCCGGATGTAGTTAGAATGACGACGCAGGACCCCAACTTAAAAATTTAGCATCAACCGGTACAGTCGTAAATTAAGAGATTGATCAAGTGTGGTATGTCTTCTATGTATACTACTCAGTTTAATACCGTATATGGCAGCTATCCGGAAAAATAGTTTGGAGAGAGAGAAAGATAGGACAAAGACGTAAATTGTTTGGAGAGAGGGCCTGTAGGTGGGGTGGCAGGCTGGGGGGAAGGAGGTTGAGCTGGAAGAGCCAAAGGAGTGCCCCCTGGGCTAGCGTGTGTGGTGGTGACAACAGCCGGTGTAGTTGATTTAGCATCAACCGGTACAATAGTCAATTATGAGCTCGATCAAGTGTGGCATGACTTTTTAGATGGAGATTGCATGTGGTCACGTACTCCCTGGAACCCCATAGTCACCCCTTCTCTGATGTGCTAGCCCAGAACATTCTCTGCCCCAATTCGCAAGACCTTTTGCAGTCTCCGTGTGCTGACAGTGGGGATTTACCAGTGTTGTCTGAGGAGGTGGTGGACAATGGCGAGACACAGGTGTCGGGGGGTGAGGTAGTTGTATGGGAAGCAAGTTACAGTGGGGACTCCTTGGGGGCCTTTCTCATGATGGGACAGATTCAACTTGGGTGGATCAGGCACAGGAACAGATCAATTTTTTTTTTTTGTGTTTATTTAACTTTTATTTAGCTCAAATAACCACAGAGATATTAATTTGTTATCTTCGCTGCGCAGTCTGGCGTTGGGGTTCGTCACTTTGATGGCGAGCTGTGCCGTTCTCTCCACAATGGTCTTTAGGTTCGTAGATGGAGACGTTGTGGGCGATTTCTTTACAGAAGGACTTGTTGCTCTCAACAGAACCTCGAGCTCCTTGACATTGTGGACCAGGAATTTGCGGAACCCTGTGGGCAGCATGTGTTCGGTCTTCTAGTTGCTACCAAATCCAATGTTGGGCAATATAGATACGCAGGTAATATTATTTTTCACACTTATCCCAAAAATAAAATTTACGCAGTTTGCGCAAATAAAACTGGAACTGGAGAGAGGGCCTGTAGGTGGACCTCCGGAAAAATTGTTTGGAGAGAGGGCCTGTAGGGGGGGGGGGCAGGCTGGGGGGAAGGAGGTTGAGCTGGAAGAGCCAGAGGAGTGCCCCCTGGGCTAGCGTGTGTGGTGGTGACAACAGCCGGATGTAGTTAGAATGACGACGCAGGACCCCAACTTAAAAATTTAGCATCAACCGGTGCAATTGTCAATTATGAGCTCGATCAAGTGTGGCATGACTTTTTAGATGGAGATTGTATGTGGTCACGTACTCCCTGGAACCCCATAGTCACCCATTCTCTGATGTGCTAGCCCAGAACATTCTCTGCCCCAATTCGCAAGACCTTTTGCAGTCTCCGTGTGCTGACAGTGGGGATTTACCAGTGTTGTCTGAGGAGGTGGTGGACAATGGCGAGACACAGGTGTCGGGGGGTGACGTAGTTGTATGGGAAGCAAGTTACAGTGGGGACTCCTTGGGGAGACTTTCTCATGATGGGACAGATTCAACTTGGGTGGATCAGGCACAGGAACAGATCAATTTTTTTATTTTTTTTGTGTTTATTTAACTTTTATTTAGCACAAATAAATACAGAGATATTTATTCGTTATCTTCGCTGCGCAGTCTGGCGTTGGGGTGCGTCACTTTGATGGCGAGCTGTGCCGCTCTCTCTCTACAATGGTCTTTAGGTTCTTAGATGGAGACGTTGTGGGTGATTTCTTTACAGAAGGACTTGTTGCTCATCAACAGAACCTCGAGCTCCTGGAAACTGGAACTGGAGAGAGGGCCTGTAGGTGGACCTCCGGAAAAATTGTTTGGAGAGAGGGCCTGTAGGTGGACCTCCGGAAAAATTGTTTGGAGAGAGGGCCTGTAGGTGGACCTGCGGAAAAATTGTTTGGCGAGAGGGCCTGTAGGTGGACCTCCGGAAAAATTGTTTGGAGAGAGGGCCTGTAGGGGGCCCTCCTGAAAAATAGTGGTAAAAGAGTGCCAGTTGGACCTCTGAAAAATGGCGTTTTTTTGGTCAGCGTTAGGCAAAGACGATATGGAGGAGGAGGAGGAGTAGGAGGAGGAGAAGAGAGGAGGAATCGGATACATAAGTTATTTAAATCTTTAGCTGCTTTCCCCCGGAGGAGATTTGAATTCCGGTGAAATCCAGGCTTTGTTCATTTTAATAAGCGTCAGCCTGTCAGCGCTGTCAGTTGACAGGCGTGTACGCTTATCGGTGAAGACGCCACCAGCTGCACTGAATACCCGCTCTGACAGCACGCTAGCGGCAGGGCAGGCCAGCACCTCCAAGGCGTACAGCGCCAGTTCAGGCCACGTGTCCAGCTTTGAAACCCAGTAGTTGTATGGAGCGATCGCTACGGACATTGGTATGGTCAGCTAGGTACTCCCTCACCATCTTTCTGTACTGCTCCCCCCTACTCTGCCTAGACTGGGGACAGGTGACAGTGTCTTGCTGGGGTGACAAAAAGTGGCAAAGGCCTTGGAGAGCGTTCCCCTGCCAGTGCTGGACAAGCTGCCTGCTCGCCTCCTCTCCCCCACTACTTGGCCCACAGAACCATGCCCTCTGCCGCTAGCGGCGTCAGATGGGAAGAATTGTTTCAGCTTGTGCACCAGGGCCTGTTGATATTGATTCACTCTCATACTCCTTTCCTCTGCAGAGATGAGAGTGGAAAGGTTCTGCTTGTACCGTGGGTCCAGGAGAGTGAACACCCAGTAATCGGTGTTTGATAGGCAGCCTAACATGAAGTCTGCCATGTGCGCCAGAGTCCCAACACGCAAGAATTCCCTCTCCTCACTGGCCTGACTCTCCATTTCCTCCTCCTCCTCCAAGTCCTCCTCTTCAGCCCATACACGCTCAAGATTTAAGGACTGAGCACTGGTACCCTCTACTGTCTTGCCGACATTCTCATCCTCTTCCTCCTCATCCCCCTCCTCCGATACGCGCTGAGAAACAGACCGGAGGGTGCTCTGGCTATCAAGCGACGTATCTTCCTCCACCGTCTCTTGTGACAAGCGCAAAGCATCCGACTTGATGCTCAGCAGTGAGTTTTTCAACAGGCAAAGCAGCGGGATGGTGAGGTTGATAATGGCGGCATCGCCGCTGACCATCTGTGTTGACTCCTCAAAGTTGCTCAACACCTGGCAGATATCAGACATCCACGTCCACTCCTCATTGTAGACTTGAGGAATCTGAGTGACCTGACTACCAGTTCTGGTGGAAGTTGACATCTGGCAGTCTACAATCGCTCTGCACTGCTGGTAAACTCTGGATAACATGTTTAATGTCGAATTCCATCTTGTGGGCACATCGCACAACAGTCGGTGAGTGGGCAGTTGTAGGCGGCACTGCGCTGCCCTGAGAGTGGCAGCATCTGTGGTCGACTTGCGGAAATGCGCACAGATGCGGCGCACCTTGGTGAGCAAATCAGACAGATTGGGGTATGTCTTGAGGAACCACTGAACTATGAGATTGAACACGTGGGCCAGGCATGGCACATGTGTCAGTCTGCCGAGTTACAGAGCCGCCACCAGGTTACGCCAGTTGTCACACACAACCATGCCTGGCTTGAGGTTCAGCGGTGCCAGTCACACATGGGTCTGCGCAGTGATGCCCCGTAACAGCTCTTGGGCGGTGTGCCTTTTGTCACCTAAGCTCAGCAGTTTGAACACCGCCTGCTGGCGCTTTCTCATGGCACTGCTGCTGCGCCTAGAGCTACCGACTGAAGGTGCCGTGCCCACGGATGGTAATTCGGTGGAGGAGGAGGAGGGGTCGGAGGAGGAGGAGGCATAGTACGTCTGAGAGACCGTGACCAAGGTAGGCCCCGGTGTGGGCAGTACATGAGCGGCCCCAGGGTCATTCTCGGTCCCAGCCTCCACCAAGTTAACCCAATGTGCCGTCAGTGAGATAAAGTGTCCCTGCCCGGCAGCACTTGTCCAAGTGTCCGTGGTTAGGTGGACCTTCTCAGAAACAGCGTTGGTCAGGGCACGGATGATGTTCTGTGACACGTGCTGGTGTAGGGCTGGGACGGCACATCGTGAAAAATAGTGGCGGCTGGGGACCGAATACCGAGGGGCAGCCACCGCCATGAGATTGCGAAAGGCCTCGGTCTCTACCAGCCTATAGGGCAGCATCTCCAGGCTAAGCAATTTGGAGATGTGGACGTTGAGGGCTTGGGCATGTGGGTGGGTGGAACTGTATTTCCTCTTGCGCTCCAGCGTCTGCTGTAAAGACAGCTGAACGCTGCGCTGGGACACATTGGTGGACACTGTGGAGGATCGTGGAGGCGAAGGTGTGGTTTTCCGGTGGGAGGCGCTTGTGCCGGGGTCCTGGGCAGGGGGTTGACTAGCAGAGGCAGCGAGTGATGCAGGGGGTTGTCTAGCAGAGGCAGCGAGTGACACAGGGGAAGGAGCAGTGGTGTGACCCGCAGGAGGTGGTGAACGGCCTTCGTTAAATTTAGTGGGGTGTTTAGCACTCATATGCCTGCGCATGCTGGTGGTGGTTAGGCTAGTAGTGGTGGCACCCCTGCTGATCCTGGTGTGGCACAGGTTGCACACCACAGCCCGTCGGTCATCCTCACTTTCTTTAAAGAACCTCCATACTTGCGAACATCTAGGCCTCGCCACGGGAGCTTCACTACGTGAAACAGTTGCTGCTGATGCACCAGCTCTGGCCCTGCTTCTCCCTCTGGCCACACCACTGCCTCTTACAACCTGTTCTGGTGCAGCACTCGCCTCCGCCTCAGAAGCACTGTCTTCACTCGGCATATCAACTCAGCTTGGGTCAGACACCTCGTCATTGCATTGTCCGCAATCCACGAGATCAGCTGTTCGCACTGTTGTGGTTTCAACAGTCCTCTACCACGTGTCCCTGTAAGTTGAGACATGAAGCTAGGGAGTGTAGCTCTGCGGCGTTCCACAGCTCCCTCATCAGCAGGTACTGTCTCACCCTGCCCAGGACCATGGCCTCTGCCCCCTGCAGTAATAGAATGCCCACGCCCACGCCCTCGTCCTCGACCCTTAGCCCTTGGGTTCAACATTTTCTGTATATAAGTGTATGATATAAAAAAAAAAAATAAACGGGCCTGGTGTACTGAAACCAACAAACTTGTTCAGTCTGGTTTAATTAGGTGACGTACAGAAAGTGTCACCTGGACAGAAAATACGGATTGGAGTGAGTGTGCTGAACTGTGACACACAGAAAGGTTACACGCAGCTGTGTGAAATGGATTTGTATCACTCAGCTAAAACAACAAATACAACTAATTTTTTTTATATATTTTGTTTTCTATATTTTTTTTGTAGTTTTGTTTTTTTTGGAACGTGACGTGCTGAAACTATCGTAGAGCTGACTGACACCCTACTGACGGTGGCTATTTAGACTGCGACCCAGACAAATGTCGCACAGAGATTTTTAGGATCAAGCTATATACGTGACAGGTAGCAAATGACTTGGTTGTATTCTGTGACGTACAGAAAGTGTCACCTGGACAGAATATTCGGATTGGAGTGAGTGTGCTGAACTGTGACACACAGAAAGGTTACACGCAGCTGTGTGAAATGGATTTGTATCACTCAGCTAAAACAACAAATACAACTAATTTTTTTTATATATTTTTTTTTTTAGTTTTGTTTTATTTGGAACGTAACGTGCAGAAACTATCGTAGAGCTGACTGACACCCTACTGACTGTGGCTATTTAGACTGCAACCCAGACAAATGTCGCACAGAGATTTTTAGGATCAAGCTGTATACGTGACAGGCAGCAAATGACTCGGTTGTATTCAGTGACGTACAGAAAGTGTCACCTGGACAGAAAATACGGATTGGAGTGAGAGTGCTGAACTGTGACACACAGAAAGGTTACACGCAGCTGTGTGAAATGGTTTTGTATCACTCAGCTAAAACAACAAATACAACTAATTTTTTTTATATATTTTGTTTTCTATATTTTTTTTTGTTTTGTTTTTTTTGGAACGTGACGTGCAGAAACTATCGTAGAGCTGACTGACACCCTACTGACGGTGGCTATTTAGACTGTGACCCAGACAAATGTCGCACAGAGATTTTTAGGATCAAGCTGTATACGTGACAGGTAGCAAATGACTTGGTTGTAGTCTGTGATGTACAGAAAGTGTCACCTGGACAGAATATATGGATTGGAGTGAGTGTGCTGAACTGTGACACACAGAAAGGTTACACGCAGCTGTGTGAAATGGATTTGTATAACTCAGCTAAAACAACAAATACAACTAATTATTTTTATATATTTTTTTTTATATTTTTTTTTAGTTTTGTTTTTTTTGGAACGTGACGTGCAGAAACTATCGTAGAACTGACTGACACCCTACTGACGGTGGCTATTTAGACTGCGACCCAGACAAATGTCGCACAGAGATTTTTAGGATCAAGCTGTATACGTGACAGGCAGCAAATGACTCGGTTGTATTCAGTGACGTACAGAAAGTGTCACCTGGACAGAAAATACGGATTGGAGTGAGAGTGCTGAACTGTGACACACAGAAAGGTTACACGCAGCTGTGTGAAATGGATTTGTATCACTCAGCTAAAACAACAAATACAACTAATTTTTTTATATATTTTTTTTTATATTTTCTTTTTTAGTTTTGTTTTATTTGGAAAGTGACGTGCAGAAACTATCGTAGAGCTGACTGACACCCTGCTGACGGTGGCTATTTAGACTGCAACCCAGACAAATGTCGCACAGAGATTTTTAGGATCAAGCTGTATACGTGACAGGCAGCAAATGACTTGGTTGTATTCTGTGACGTACAGAAAGTGTCACCTGGACAGAATATATGGAATGGACTGTCACCTGGACAGAATATATGGATTGGAGTGAGTGTGCTGAACTGTGACACACAGAAAGGTTACACGCAGCTGTGTGAAATGGATTTGTATCACTCAGCTAAAATAACAAATACAACTAATTATTTTTATATATTTTTTTTTTATATTTTTTTTTAGTTTTGTTTTTTTTGGAACGTGACGTGCAGAAACTATCGTAGAACTGACTGACACCCTACTGACGGTGGCTATTTAGACTGCGACCCAGACAAATGTCGCACAGAGATTTTTAGGATCAAGCTGTATACGTGACAGGTAGCAAATGACTTGGTTGTATTCTGTGATGTACAGAAAGTGTCACCTGGACAGAATATATGGATTGGAGTGAGTGTGCTGAACTGTGACACACAGAAAGGTTACACGCAGCTGTGTGAAATGGATTTGTATCACTCAGCTAAAACAACAAATACAACTAATTTTTTTATATATTTTTTTTATATTTTTTTTTTAGTTTTGTTTTTTTTGGAACGTGACGTGCAGAAACTATCGTAGAACTGACTGACACCCTACTGACGGTGGCTATTTAGACTGCGACCCAGACAAATGTCGCACAGAGATTTTTAGGATCAAGCTGTATACGTGACAGGTAGCAAATGACTTGGTTGTATTCTGTGACGTACAGAAAGTGTCACCTGGACAGAATATATGGATTGGAGTGAGTGTGCTGAACTGTGACACACAGAAAGGTTACACGCAGCTGTGTGAAATGGATTTGTATCACTCAGCTAAAACAACAAATACAACTAATTTTTTTATATATTTTTTTTTATATTTTTTTTTAGTTTTGTTTTTTTTGGAACGTGACGTGCAGAAACTATCGTAGAGCTGACTGACACCCTACTGATGGTGGCTATTTAGACTGCAACCCAGACAAATGTCGCACAGAGATTTTTAGGATCAAGCTGTATACGTGACAGGCAGCAAATGACTTGGTTGTATTCTGTGACGTACAGAAAGTGTCACCTGGACAGAATATATGGAATGGACTGTCACCTGGACAGAATATATGGATTGGAGTGAGTGTGCTGAACTGTGACACACAGAAAGGTTACACGCAGCTGTGTGAAATGGATTTGTATCACTCAGCTAAAACAACAAATACAACTAATTATTTTTATATATTTTTTTTTATATTTTTTTTTTAGTTTTGTTTTTTTTGGAACGTGACGTGCAGAAACTATCGTAGAACTGACTGACACCCTACTGACGGTGGCTATTTAGACTGCGACCCAGACAAATGTCGCACAGAGATTTTTAGGATCAAGCTGTATACGTGACAGGTAGCAAATGACTTGGTTGTATTCTGTGATGTACAGAAAGTGTCACCTGGACAGAATATATGGATTGGAGTGAGTGTGCTGAACTGTGACACACAGAAAGGTTACACGCAGCTGTGTGAAATGGATTTGTATCACTCAGCTAAAACAACAAATACAACTAATTTTTTTTATATATTTTTTTTTATATTTTTTTTTAGTTTGTTTTTTTGGAACGTGACGTGCAGAAACTATCGTAGAACTGACTGACACCCTACTGACGGTGGCTATTTAGACTGCGACCCAGACAAATGTCGCACAGAGATTTTTAGGATCAAGCTGTATACGTGACAGGTAGCAAATGACTTGGTTGTATTCTGTGACGTACAGAAAGTGTCACCTGGACAGAATATATGGATTGGAGTGAGTGTGCTGAACTGTGACACACAGAAAGGTTACACGCAGCTGTGTGAAATGGATTTGTATCACTCAGCTAAAACAACAAATACAACTAATTTTTTTATATATTTTTTTTTATATTTTTTTTTAGTTTTGTTTTTTTTGGAACGTGACGTGCAGAAACTATCGTAGAACTGACTGACACCCTACTGACGGTGGCTATTTAGACTGCGACCCAGACAAATGTCGCACAGAGATTTTTAGGATCAAGCTGTATACGTGACAGGTAGCAAATGACTTGGTTGTATTCTGTGACGTACAGAAAGTGTCACCTGGACAGAATATATGGATTGGAGTGAGTGTGCTGAACTGTGACACACAGAAAGGTTACACGCAGCTGTGTGAAATGGATTTGTATCACTCAGCTAAAACAACAAATACAACTAATTTTTTTATATATTTTTTTTTATATTTTTTTTTTAGTTTTGTTTTTTTTGGAACGTGACGTGCAGAAACTATCGTAGAGCTGACTGACACCCTATTGACGGTGGCTATTTAGACTGCGACCCAGACAAATGTCGCACAGAGATTTTTAGGATCAAGCTGTATACGTGACAGGCAGCAAATGACTTGGTTGTATTCTGTGACGTACAGAAAGTGTCACCTGGACAGAATATATGGATTGGAGTGAGTGGACAGCTGAACTGTGACACACAGAAAGGTTACACGCAGCTTTGTGAAATGGATTTGTATCACTGAGCTAAAACAACAAAAAAACTAATTTTTTTTGTATATTTTGTTTTGGATTTTTGTTTTTTTTGGAACGTGACGTGCAGAAACTATCGTAGAGCTAACTGACACCCTAGTGACGGTAGCTATTTAGACTGCGACCCAGACAAATGTCGCACAGAGATTTTTGGGATCACGCTATACACATGACAGGCAGCAAAAGACTTTGTTGTATTCAGTGACGTACAGAAAGTGTCACCTGGACAGAAAATAGTGAGTGTACTGAACTGTGACACACAGAATGGTTCCACACTGCTGTGTGCAATGGATTTGTATCACTGAGATATAACATAAAAAAAAGGGGGTTATATATGGCGATAGCTGCACTACTAGTGCCAGCCAGCCAAGCCAGGAGACAAAAAAAAATGTCTTCTAGCCCTTAGAAGGGCTGTTGGGTTCTTTGTGGGTGATTCCTGCCTAACAGAGAACTAAATGCAGGCCCTAACACTCTCCCTGAAACGCAGCAGCTCTATCCCTAACGACATCCAGACGGCATCTGAGCCGAGCACCGCGGCCAGTCACTAGTATATTCCAGGGTCACCTGATCAGGCCAGCCAACCCCTGCTATCGACATGTAAGGGCCCCACGTGATGCTGGGTGTACCGTAGAGTTTCCTGGCTTGTGATTGGCTGTGTTTATAGGCGCCAAAAAAGCACGATGCGGAAGTTGCCATTTCCTCGAGCATGGCGAGATACTCGTCCGAGCAGCGAGCACTTACGAGTACCCTAATACTCGAACGAGCACCAAGCTCGGACGAGTATGCTCGCTCATCTCTACTTATGGCACATTGTTCTGCATCTTCACTTCATCACTTTATAAAACAACATCACAGATTTAGACACCTTCAACAATGAAAATCATAAATTTGGCACAAACTAAAAATGGTGCAGGCACAATATTCTACAGCAATATAAATCTTAATGTATCTGCCCCACTGTATTACTTTGTCTCATTATAAATAAGTTATGTGTTTCAGCTGGATTGATTAAGTACTCAGTTGACCTCACCTGGATTAATGTCCTCTATTGTGGCTCTCAATCAACTGTATATTCAGTAACTTTGACTTCAGTAGGTTTCAGGACATCTTCAGCATTCTTCTTTGAAACGTATTTGCACAAAGACAGATGAAGACTTTGGGTGTAATGGGCGTTTTAGACGCCGGTCTTAATAACCTTGTGCGCTTGCAGTGGTTCGAAGAAGTTACGAAGAGGTGTCAACCTCTACAGTAGATAACTTCAGCGTATCCACCGCTGGTCTAAATCTATACCAGCTTACTTGCTGGCTTAAATTTAGACCATTTTCTACGCGTAAAACAGGTGTAGAAAATGATAAATGAGACAGGCTTCCTGGCCCATCCTGTTCCCTGCCCACGCCACACTCCCTTTTTTTAGACCTTGGGCAAAGTCACAGATTGGGGAGAAAAATAACTGTTGAACTACAATCTGTGTCAGAAATATGCTAAAATAGGCACATTTTTGTTAGTAAATGACTCCCTTTGTTCCATTTTATTAGTACACCTGAAGAACTGGTGACCTGTATCATTTTAATTAAAAGCAAGTGTGTGGTAGCACCTTTGCTTTTAACCCCTTAAGGACCCATGACGTACATGTACGTCATGACTGGACGTCCCTTTAGGACCCATGACATACATGTACGTCATGGTGATCGGGCAGATGTAGGAGCGGCGCCCACCCGATCAGCGGCAGGGGTCCAGCAGTCACAGATAGCCGGACCCCTGCTGCGTATGCCCGCATTGCGAAAACACCAATGCGGGCATATTGACCCCTTGTACGCCACGGTCAATGCTGACCGCGGCATGCACGGTGTTTGCGGAGGTACGGATGCCCTCTGCATCTCCATCAGGTCCCCGCGCTTCAGTGACGGGGATCCGATGTCACAGAAGGCAGCCCTGATACCTTCCATAGGCATCGTGCTGCATTCTACTGAAGCCTGTTAAATCCAGCCCCTGAGGCTGGGTCTCACAGGCGTGCTGTCAGCGTACAATCTGACAGCCAATGTATTACAATACACAATGTATTGCAATACATTGCAAAGGGTATCAGACCCCCAGAAGTTGAAGTCACAGAGTGGGAAAAAAATAAAAAGTAAAAAAAAAAATAAAAAAAAGTGTTTTCCATAATAAAAAAAATAAAGTTCATGTAAAAAAACGACCCTTTCCCAAAATAAAACACATAAAATTGTAAAAAAGAAAAACAGACATATTTGGTATCGTCACCTCCATAACGACTGGCTCTATATAAATATCACATGAGCTAACCCCTCAGGTGAACACAGTAAAAAAATAAAAATGGAATAAAAAAAGCCATTTTTGTCACCTTAAATCACTAAAAGTGCAACACCAAGTGATCAAAAAGGCGTATGCCCCCTAAAATAGCACCAATCTAACCGTCACCTCATCCCGCAAAAAATTAGCCCCTACCTGAGACAATCGCCAAAAAAATAAAAAAAACTACAGCTCTCAGACTATGGATACACTAAAACATGATTTTATTTTGTTTCAAAAATGGTATTTTTGTGTAAAACTTAAATAAATCAAAATAAGTATACATGTTAGGTATTGCCGCGTCCGTCACAACCTGCTCTACAAAAATATCACATGAGCTAACCCCTCAGGTGAACACAGTAAAAAAATAAAATTAAAATGGTGTAAAAAAAAAGCCATTTTTGTCACCTTACATCACTAAAAGTGCAACATCAAGCGATCAAAAAGGCTTATGCCCCCCAAAATAGTACTAATCTAACCGTCACCTACCTGAGACAATCTCCCAAAAAATTAAAAAAAAACTACAGCTCTCAGACTATGAAGACACTAAAACATGATTTTTTTTGTTTCAAAAATGATATTATTGTGTAAAACTTATACATGTTCGGTATCGCCACATTGGTAAAACCTGCTCTATAAAAATCTCAAAAAAATACATGACCTAACCCCTCAGGTGAATACAGTAAAAAATAAAAACAGTGTCAAAAAAGCCATTTTTTGTCACCTTCCATCACAAAAAGTGTAATACCAAGCGATCAAAAAGTCATACACACCCCAAAATAGTACCAATCAAATCGTCATCTCATCCTGCAAAAAAATAACCTCTACCTGAGACAATTGCCCAAAAAATAAAAAACTATGGCTCTTAGACTATGGAGACACTAAAACATTTTTTTTTGTTTCAACAATATTGTGTAAAACTTAAATAAACAAAAAAAGAATACATATTAGATATTGCCATGTCCGTAACGACCTACTGTATAAAAATAGCACATGATCTAACCTGTCAGATGAACATTGTAAAAAACAAAAAATAAAAACGGTGCCAAAACAGCTATTTTTTGTTACCTTGCCTCACAAAAAGTGTAATATAGAGCAACCAAAAATCATATGTACCCTAAAATAGTACCAAAAAAACTGCCACCTTATCCCGTTGTTTCCAAAATGGGGTCACTTTTTTTGGAGTTTCTACTCTAGGGGTGCATCAGGGGGTCTTCAAATGTGACATGACAAGTTAAAATTTTCCCAGTGAAATCTGCCCTCCAAAAACCATATGGCGTTCCTTTTCTTCTGCATCCTGCCGTGTGCCCGAACAGCAGTTTACCACCACATGTGGGGTGTTTCTGTAAAATACAGAATCAGGGTAATAAATTTTATGTTTTGCTTGGCAGTAAACCCTTGCTTTGTTACTAGAAAAAAATGATTAAAATGGAAAATCTGCCAAAAAAGTGAAATTCTGAAATTTCATCTAGATTTTCCTTTAATTCTTGTGGAACACATAAATGGTTAACAACGTTTGTAAAATCAGTTTTGAATACCTTGAGGGGTGTAGTTTCTAAAATGAGGTAATTTTTGGGTGGTTTCTATTATGTAAGCCTCACAAAGTGACTTCAGACCTGAACTGGTCCTTAAAAAGTGGGTTTTTCGAACTTTTCTGAAAAATTTCAAGATTTGCTTCTAAACTTCTAAGCCTTCTAACGTCCCAAAAAAATAAAATGTCATTTTCAAAATGATCCAAACATGAAGTAGACATATGGGGAATGTAATAACTATTTTTGGAGGTATCACTAAGTATTTTAAAAGTAGAGAAATTGAAATTTGGAGATTTGCTAATTTTTCAAAATTTTTGGTAAATTTGGTATTTTTTGTCACGTACGGGAACTGCCCTGTCATGTGACCCGGGTGCAACTGCCAAGGGTTGATCTATTTCGCACACTCAATCTCTCGCGCCCCTACACTCAGGCCTCAGATTGAGCCTCAATCACACCCCGACACAGCCTTTCATGCACCCCAAAACGCTGCCACCATCTATGACATTAAAATTAATACACAAATTAATTAAGGGCTCATAGAAAACCCCACAGCTTCCCACTCGCAAGCAGGCTCACAGTAGCACAGGCCACACTTATAGCAAATACACAGTAACGCAAACTGCACTCATACACTTACAAACGGAGGTTACTGGGCTTGTTCAGGGTACAAGGCAAAACCATTAAAGATGTGCTTTAATGTACTAAAAAGGTACAGTACTTAGTTACAAAAAGTTACAAGAAATAAGACATACATAAACATGCACAAAACAGTATAAAAATAAAAGGATAAAAAGCAGAAAGGTCTTACTCAACAAATTGTGTGGTCAGAGGTCCTTTTGGTTTCCGGAGACAGGAAGAAAGTGGAACACACCCTAATTTTGATCGGATCCCCAAGTTGTGTCCCAGAAATGTTCCCAATTGTTCATCTTTATCCCCATTGGGCAGAGGGTGGAGCTGAGAGGAGCTTCCCTCCTATTCTGTCCCAGCCTTCTGGGATGGTCCTAATTACCTGTGCAGGCTCCACCTCTCTTACTCAGTAGGCAGACATGAAATATTAATAAAACATGGCTCCCGTCCACACTAATGGATATTCGGGACCCAACATGTTTTAATAATGTATATTATATCCGGCTGATCATTTGGATACCACACATGATCGGTGTGGTTGTCCCAGAAGATGAGATACTGGTTATGTGGGAATGCTGGCTGTCAGGGATGGGATATGTAGATGCCCTACGATGCCCACATCACACAGAATCCAATGATTATAAATATTAATACATGAGTGGTACCAGAGATGAGTTATTGCTTATGAGATATTTTCTTCATCCTCTGGCATATGAGATATTGGCCCCCGCTGGGTGAGGCTCCACGCTATCTGAGGGTCTGCATTTCCAGGAAACACCTTTGTTCACACTTGCAAAGGGCCAGTTCTTTAACATTCAGGTGATAAACTGATTTCCTCCAAGGGTAATGCGGATTCCAACTGCAGCCCAGACAGAACAGCACATACAATTACAGAATAACATGGACATATATGGTATCACACGACAGGTATTAAACATACACAGATAATAAAAGTTATGAGAAATGTTGTCCGTTTCTCACATTTTTCATAAATAAAAATCAAATATTTTGACTCAAATTTTCTACTGTTATGAAGTATAATAAGTGACGAGATAACAATCTCAGAATGGCCTGGATATGTAAAAGCGTTTTAAAGGGTTTCTGTCACCATTTTTTTTTTGTATGAATCGGGCTGACATTAGAGATGTGCTAATGTCACCTGATTCCAAATATATAGATGTTTTATTTACTGGTGCCCCCATTTTTATATAAAATGAACTTTTATTTTATGCTAATAAGGCCTCTAGGTGCAAGGGGCGTTACCCCTGCTCCTAGAGGCTCTGTTGATGGACAGGCCCAGGCAGAGAAGAAACACTCCATTCACCATAGCTTGCAAGGACCTTCAATGATGTCATGACCATGTGATCAGTCACATGGTTAGGATCACACAAACAGCCTGTCTCCTCCTAAACCATGTGACTGATCACATGGTTATGACATCATTGAAGGTCCTTGCAAGCTATGGTGAATGGAGTGTTTCTTCTCTGCCTGGGCCTGTCAATCAACAGAGCCTCTAGGAGCAGGGGTAACGCCCCTTGCACCTAGAGGCCTTATTAGCATAAAATAAAAGTTCATTTTATATAAAAATGGGGGCACCAGTAAATAAAACATCTATATATTTGGAATCAGGTGACATTAGCACATCTCTAATGTCAGCCTGATTCATACCGAAAAAACTGGTGACAGAAACCCTTTAAAGTTATCACCACATAAAGTGACATGTCAGAATTGCTAAAAATGGCCTGGTCCTTAAGGTGAAAAATGGCAGGGTCCTGAAGGGGTTAAATAACACTTGGCACATGTGATGCTGTGTGGTAGCATTTGAGCTTGGGCTTTGGCTACAGTCTACTGGAGCAGTGAGGTCATTTTTTAGCAGTATGACCCATGATGCATAATTATCATACTCCTGGTTAATAGTTTTGCTTTTTTTGCATATCATAAAAACATAAATAAATGAGAGTTGGCGAAACATCGCAGATGTTCCCTCAGGAAATCAGCAAGGTTACCATATCCTGTGCTCTGCACGCTGTGACAGTTTTATGTGCATGGAATAAAGACCCTACCTCTGTCAGCTTGCATGAGCTGACACTGTAAATAATGCTCAGTGATTACACAGCTGCTCAGTTAGAACTTTCTTGCAATGAATATTCCTGTTTTATTTTAATCCGCCCTTTGGGCAGAACCAGTGTTAATGACATTATGCCATTCTTATAAGAATTTGATCTAGAACTGCATGGTTTCATGCTTCATACACTTCTCCGTGCTTGCCTTGTTTCTCTGAAATTGCAGCCTATGTTACTTCGTCTTAATTTTACTCTATACATACGTATTGATGCAACATGATTTAAAACTGTGATATGCAAGAGATAACATAATTGTTTAAAGGGAGTTTCTAGAACTAACTTATTAATAACCTACAGTATGCTGATCTTGGCCAAATTTTATGCAAAGGATTTTTATTTCCCTATGTGCTGTATATTAACTCAATTCCTTAAGAGGAAAAGTCTATTTTTCTACAGTTGCATGGTATCCGTCAAAAATTCTGATGTTTGTCCTACACAGTATATGTGGTAAAGAGAGTCTGACAAAATCAGTTTCAAAGTATACCACCATAGTCGGTAGGGGCCTCCTAAACATAACCATATCTTTCTTGTCAAAACCCATTCCTCTAATCCTGAAAAATAGTTTTTGTGTAAATAAGGTTTTAAAGAGGTTGTCTCATCTGAGGCAATGGAGACATATTGCTAGCATATGCCCCCATTGTCTTATAGGTGCAAGCCCCGCAAAGTGGGGACTGGAAGACTCTGGTCTGGCCACCACCAAGCACTCTCTCTATAGAAGTTAATGGCAGTGCATGACCGGCCACCGCTCTAATTCACTTCTATCGGCCCTACGGAAATAGCTGAGCCAGCTATTTTCAGTGGCCTCTTAGAAATGAATATGAGACGGCTGTGCATGCACAGAGCACCCTACACCACTTTTGGTGCTCCGTTCTCTATATAGGTGCAATATGTCCCTACTGTCTGAGATGAGACCACCCTTTTAAGTTGACTGTGGGCAGGGCCGTTCTGTTCAATGCCCCTGGCTTCCCCTGAATCATCCGTACTGGCTCTGAAATATCAGGGGCGGTCAAACAAGAGGGGGTAGTGTTGGGCATTAGGGTATGTTCACATCAGCACTAATATTTCCATTGTTTTGGTCTGTTATAGGAGCAGAACAACAAAAATAATGGAAGTGCAGGACTGGGCACGTAATGTACTGTAATGGGGTCCATTCAGTTAGGGAGAACCTTTTTTTTGCCAAATTCTGTGACAGAGGCCCAAAACAAAGAAATCAATGAATATGCCCTTACTGGAGGAGAGATGGTGCACCAAAAAGAGTGGTATACTAAAAACCTTAAAAAGAAACATTTCACTGGATTAAAGGACTGAATTTACACCGGACAGGTACAATTAGGTTTTGAGGCACCTACCCTTTATGGCAGTTATGCTAACTTTGAAACTGATTTTTAAGGTGAAACACTCTTTTTAATATTAGTGAGATACAATGAAAGAAAGTAAGACATCAATTGGATAAGTTCGGCAAGACCATATATCCTGACAATCATTCAATCAGCACTTGTTTTAAAGGGAACCTGTCTGATGGCAGCATAAATTAGTGACCGAAATGCTGATTTCAGTGGTGTTACACTCATGAGCTAAAAGTAAGTGGTTGCCGAGAGCGAGCATCATAATCATTGCAGCAAAGGTCTTGAAAAGAGTCAAATCTACCTGAGAAGAGTCATGGTTATTCATAATCTCCTGCATTTCTCTCCCATCTGCTGATGATTGGCAGTTCCCTCCTAGAGAAAAAGGGAGAAAACTAGGTAGAAGACTGTCAGTCATCAGCAGGGAGAGCAGGAATTCATGGATAACCATGACTCTGCTCAGGTGGCCGTGACTCTTTTCCAGGCCCAGTCTGCAATGATTGTGATGTCTCAGCAACCACTTACTTTTAACTTATAAATGACAGACCGCTGAAATCAACTCACCTATCTCTGCTTTATAATGCCTTTAGTATGGGTTGCATAAAGTTGATGACAGGTTCCCTTTAAAAGCCTTTACCCAGGCCGTTGGAAAGTGCATGAGGGATGAACAATCATTATTCTCCCATAGTTTTACTTTATATCTGTTCACATAAACTGTCAGATGAAATGCAGAGTATAAAAGTAAATTCCCCTTTAAAAGTGTCCTCTCTGACACAGGAAGAGGTACAGCAACGTCTTAAAAATATTAAAATAGACAAATCGCCAGGACCGGATGGCATACACCCCCGTATCCTAAGAGAATTAAGTAATGTCATTGACAGACCCTTATTTCTGATATTTAAGGACTCTATACTGACGGGGAGTGTTCCACAGGATTGGCGCATAGCAAATGTGGTGCCAATATTCAAAAAGGGTCCAAAAACAGAGCCCGGAAACTTTAACTTCTGTTGTGGGTAAACTGTTTGAAGGTTTTCTGAGAGATGCTATCTTGGAGTACCTCAATGAAAATAAGCAAATAACTCTGTATCAGCATGGCTTCATGAGGGATTGGTCATGTCAAACCAATTTAATCAGTTTCTATGAGGAGGTAAGTTCTAGACTTGACCGCGGTGACTCAATGGATGTCATATATTTGGACTTCTCCAAAGCGTTTGACACGGTACCACATAAAAGGTTAGTATATAAAATGAGAATGCTTGGCCTGGGAGAAAATGTCTGTATGTGGGTAAGTAACTGGCTCAGTGATAGAAAACAGAGGGTGGTTATTAACGGTAGATACTCAGATTGGGTCACTGTCACTAGTGGGATACCACAGGGGTCTGTATTGGGTCCTATTCTCTTCAATATTTATTAATGATATTGTAGAAGGTTTGCATAGTAAAATATCAATTTTTGCAGATGACACTAAACTGTGTAAAGTAATTAACACAGAGGAGGACAGTGCACTGCTACAGCAGGATCTGGATAGACTGGAGGCTTGGTCAGAAAAGTGGCAGATGAGGTTTAACACTGACAAATGTAAGGTTATGCATATGGGAAGGAATAATGCAAGTCACCAGTACATACTAAATGGTAAAGCACTGGGTAACTCTGACATGGAAAAGGACCTAGGAATTTTAGTGAACAGCAAACTAAGCTGTAGAAGCCAGTGCCAGACAGCTGCTGCCAAGGCCAATAAGATAATGGGTTGCATCAAAAGGGGCATAGATGCCCATGATGAGAACATAGTCCTGCCACTTTACAAATCACTAGTCAGACCACACATGGAGTACTGTGTACAGTTCTGGGCTCCTGTGAACAAGGCAGACATAGCAGAGCTGGAGAGGGTTCAGAGGAGGGCAACTAAAGTAATAACTGGAATGGGTGGACTACAGTACCCAGAAAGATTATCAAAATTAGGGTTATTCACTTTAGAAAAAAAAACGACTGGGGGGAGATCTAATAACTATGTATAAATATATCAGAGGTCAGTACAGAGATCTCTCCCATCATCTATTTATCCCGAGGACTGTGACTGTGATGAGGGGACATCCTCTGCGCCTGGAGGAAAGGAGGTTTGTACATAAACATAGAAGAGGATTCTTTACGGTAAGAGCAGTGAGACTATGGAACGCTCTGCCTGAGGAGGTGGTGATGGTAAGTTCACTAAGAGAGTTCAAGAAGGGCCTGGATGTATTTCTGGAGGGTAATAATATTACAGGTTATAGTTACTAGAGATGGGTCGTTGATCCAGGGAGTTATTCTGATTGCCTGATTGGAGTCGGGAAGGAATTTTTCCCCCTAAAGTGAGGAAAATTGGCTTCTACCTCACAGGGGTTTTTTTGCCTTCCTCTGGATCAACTTGTAGGAAAACAGGCTGAACTGGATGGACAGATGTCTTTTTTTGGCCTTACAAACTATGTTACTATGTTACTATGTTACACATGGGGAGGTATTCTGCTGACCAAGGGCATTTTCATGCTGGCATAAATGACCCGACGAGCCAACAAACAAGTGTCTGCTCATTTGTTGACTTACTGCTGGAACGTTTACATGGGTCAATTATCGGGAACAAGCATTTGTATGAAAGTTAATTCCTAATAATTGGTCCCAATATCACATGTAAATGGGCCCTTAGACTGAACAATACAACTATAAAATGGCCTCTGATAGATATTGTCTCTGGCAGAGTATGATTCATATTTACTTCAGAGAATCATGGGAGTTATGCCAAAGGAGTTATTCTGATTGCCTGATTGGAGTCGGGAAGGAATTTTTCCCCCTAAAGTGAGGAAAATTGGCTTCTACCTCACAGGGGTTTTTTTGCCTTCCTCTGGATCAACTTGTAGGAAAACAGGCTGAACTGGATGGACAGATGTCTTTTTTTGGCCTTACAAACTATGTTACTATGTTACTATGTTACACATGGGGAGGTATTCTGCTGACCAAGGGCATTTTCATGCTGGCATAAATGACCCGACGAGCCAACAAACAAGTGTCTGCTCATTTGTTGACTTACTGCTGGAACGTTTACATGGGTCAATTATCGGGAACAAGCATTTGTATGAAAGTTAATTCCTAATAATTGGTCCCAATATCACATGTAAATGGGCCCTTAGACTGAACAATACAACTATAAAATGGCCTCTGATAGATATTGTCTCTGGCAGAGTATGATTCATATTTACTTCAGAGAATCATGGGAGTTATGCCAAAGAAAAGTTAGAAAAGCTATTTTACTTTGTAATGTTCCAGGGTTTGTTAAAAAGATGGACTTTGACTCGTGGGAGCCACTTCCAAAAGGTGGCACTAGCGAGATGGATTTCTTTCCCTGGGAGATATCGCTTAGCATATTATTTTCTCATGGAGCATTGCCACTAAGCTGGTGTCTTTAAGGAGATCCAGTACCCTGCCAAAGATGAGATGTTATTTATTAACTGGAAATTTTGCTACCTTGCTTTATCATTTACATTTTTATTCCCAGATGTGTATAATACTCACACTTTAAGAAACACTCAATAAATCTTACTAACTTTAGATAAAGTTGAAACAAAGAACAGCAAACATCAGATGGCATCATCAGATGGCATAACTTGCTCCTCTCACAAAAGAAAAAACACATTAACACTGCATGTGCAGCAAGAGTTAACAACCGGTTTGAACAATGTTCTTGGGGCAATATATTCCATAAGTATGACATTAATTCTTCTGTTGAGTGTGCTCTGGGCATATGATTCCCTCATCTCTAAGCAAGACAGCCTGTAGTTTGTTGATGTTTAAAGCAAATTGTAATATATTTTTCTGAAAAAAATAACTGAACTGACATAAAGCTACAGTACAAAGGCAGATTCAAAAAGTAAGAGAGTATAAGAAAAGAAATGAAAACCTGCTCTGACCCATAGCAGGACCATTTGAAGATTTTTAGGACTATCTAGAATAGTCATTAAACATCTTAAACAGTTTTCTGGACACGTAATTGCTTTAAAAAAATATTCAAAATGGTGGAAAATAATAGAAATAGTGCTATTCATCTTACCTAATCATAATAACTAGAGATGAGCGAGCATGCTCGTCCGAGCTTGGTGCTCGTTCGAGTATTAGGGTACTCGTAAGTGCTCGCTGTTCGGACGAGTATCTCGCCATGCTCGAGGAAATGTCATCTCCCGCATTTTGAATTTTTGGCGCCTATAACTCAGCCAATCACAAGCCAGGATACTCTGCGGTACACCCAGCATCACGTGGGGCCCTTACATGTCGATAGCAGGTGTTGGCTGGCCAGATCAGGTGACCCTGGAATATACTAGTGACGTCCGGCGGTGCTCGGCTCAGAGGCTGTCTGGATGTCGTTAGGGACAGATCTGCTGCGTTTCAGGGAGAGTGTTAGGGCCTGGATTTAGTTCTCTGTTAGGCAGGAGTGATCTCAAAAGAACCCAACAGCCCTTCTAAGGGCTACAAGACACTTTTTTTTGTCTCCTGGCTGGGCTGGCTGGCACTAGTAGTGCAGCTATCGCCATATATAACAAACTTTGTTTTTTTGTTGTTTTATCTCAGTGATACAAATCCATTTCATACAACTGTGTGGAACCATTCTGTGTGTCACAGTTCAGCTGTCCAGTCACCACAAACCACAATCCGTATTTTCTGTCCAGGTGACCCATACTGTACGTCACGTAATCCAATACGGTCATTTGCTCTCACTGATACAGCTACATTAGAAAAATCTGAGTGCGACATTTTTCTGGGTTGCACTTAAGCAGACCAAGTCTTCTTAATCTAATAGTTTCAGTGTAATTGCTCCATACTGCACGGTACGTAATAAAATATGTAATTTTACTCTAACTTATCCACCTATATACAAACCACAATCCGTATTTTCTGTCCAGGTGACCCATACTGTACGTCACGTAATTAAAAAATGTCTTTTGCTCTCACTGATACAGCTGAGTGCGACATTTGTCTGGGTTGCTTTTAAGCAGACCAAGTCTGCCTAATCTAATAGTTTCAGTGTAATTGCTCCATACTGCACGGTACGTAATAAAATACGTAATTTTGCTCTAAATTATCCACCTATATACAAACCACAATCCGTATTTTCTGTCCAGGTGACCCATACTGTACGTCACGTAATTAAAAAAGGTCTTTTACTCTCACTGATACAGCTACATTAGAAAAATCTGTGTGCGACATTTGTCTGGGTTGCACTTAAGCAGACCAAGTCTGCCTAATCTAATAGTTTCAGTGTAATTGCACCATACTGGACGGTACGTAATAAAATATGTAATTTTGCTCTAACTTATCCACCTATATAATAACTTGTTCAGATTGTGTCACGCGAGGTCGGCGTCGCGCTCCCTCTGCACGACATCGCCGGACCTCTCCGCCCCCCTAGAGACGAGCAATAGGGAATTGAAGTGCTGGTATTGTTAGCCAGCACTTCATGAGTTAATTCTCCGTTTGGGTTTAGCCATGTGGTGCTGATCACACCACATGGCTACTTTACATATTGTTTGGACAGCTTGCTCCGCCTCAGGTCATGTGATGCTGGCCACATCACATGATCCTGGACGGGCTATTTAAAGATGGCAACTGCCTCACTCAGATGCCTGTGATTAGTCTTCTGAGATCAGTGCTTTGTGTTGGACCTTGCTGTTGATTATTGGTATATTGGATTTTGGCTTCGGACTTAGACTACGCTTTTGCAATTCCCCTCGGTATTTGACGTGACCTCCTGTTCTTGACTTGGCTTGCTGACTATTCTGCTATTGTGTTTGTTCTGTCTGTGTTCGTCTTTCCCTGTGTTCCCTTCCCTTCCCTGTGCACGTACTCAGCATAGGGACTGTCTCCAAGTTACGGTTTTGCCGCCTAGGGTATCTACTGTAAGTAGGCAGGGAAAGAGGTGGGGTTCAGACAGGGCACAATATCCCTTGTTTCCCTGTTGTGACAGATTGAACACGTTTGTGGGTTTCAGTACAGCAGGCCCATTTTTTTTTGGTATATATAATACACTTATATACAGAAAATGTTGAACCCCAGGGCTAAAAGTCGAGGATGAGGGCGTGGGCGTGGGCGCGGGCGCGGGCGTGGGCATTCAATTACTGCAGGGGGCAGAGGCCGTGGTCCTGGGCAGGGTGAGACAGTACCTGCTGATGAGGGAGCAGGGGAACGCCGCAGAGCTACACTCCCTAGCTTCATGTCTCAACTTACAGGGACACGTGGTAGAGGACTGTTAAAACCACAACAGTGCGAACAGCTGATGTCGTGGATTGCGGACAATGCTTCACGTAATTTGTCCACCAGTCAGTCTTCCACGCAGTACACCCACGTTACCCAAGGGAGCACTCCTCTGGCTCCTCCACCTCAACCTCCTTCCCCCCAGTCTGCCCCCTCCCAGGAAAATTTGGAATGCGATCCAGCATACTCTGAGGAACTGTTTTCTGGACCCTTCCCAGAGTCACAAACCACTTCTCAGGTTGCTGCTGACCTCTTTCCCGATGCCCAAGTTTTCCAACTGTCACAATCTGTGGGTGATGATGATGACATTGTTGACTTAGTGGAAGAAGTGTGTAAAGAGGTGTCGGACGATGAGGAGACACGGTTGTCAGACAGTGGTGAAGTTGTTGTCAGGGCAGGAAGTCCGAGGGGGGAGCAGACTGAGGAATCGGAGGATGACGAAGTGACTGACCCAAGCTGGGTTGATAAGCCGAGTGAAGACAGTGCTTCTGAGGCCGAGGCGAGTGCTGCACCAGAACAGGTTGGAAGAGGCAGTGGTGTGGCCAGAGGGAGAAGCAGGGCCAGAGCTGGTGCATCAGCAGCAACTGTTTCACGTAGTGAAGCTCCCGTTGCGAAACCTAGATGTTCGCAAGTCTGGAGGTTCTTTAAAGAAATTGAGGATGACCGACGGACTGTGGTGTGCAACCTGTGCCACACCAGGATCAGCACGGGTGCCACCACTACTAGCCTAACCACCACCAGCATGCGCAGGCATATGAGTGCTAAACACCCCACTCAATGGAACCAAGGCCGTTCACCTCCTGCGGGTCCCACCACTGCTTCTTCCCCTGTGTCACTCACTGCCTCTGCTAGTCAACCCCCTGCCCAGGACCCCGGCACGAGCACCTCCCGCCGGAAAACCACACCTTCGCCTACACGATCCTCCACAGCGTCCACCAATGTGTCCCTGCGCAGCGTTCAGCTGTCTTTACAGCAGACGCTGGAGCGCAAGAGGAAATACAGTTCCACCCATCCACATGCCCAAGCCCTCAACGTCCACATCTCCAAATTGCTGAGCCTGGAAATGCTGCCCTATAGGCTGGTAGAGACCGAGGCCTTTCGCAACCTCATGGCGGTGGCTTCCCCTCGGTATTCGGTCCCCAGCCGCCATTATTTTTCCCGATGTGCCGTCCCAGCCCATGTGCCGTCCCAGTGGACAAGTGCTGCCGGGCAGGGACACTATATCTCACTGACGGCACATTGGGTTAACTTGGTGGAGGCCGGGACCGAGTCTGACCCTGGGGCCGCTCATGTACTGCCCACACCGAGGATTGCGGGGCCTACCTCGGTCACGGTCTCTCAGACGTACTATGCCTCCTCCTCAGACCCCTCCACCTCCTCCTCCGAATTACCATCCGTGGGCACGGCGCCTTCAGTCGGTAGCTCTAGGCGCAGCAGCAGTGCCGTGGCTAAGCGCCAGCAGGCGGTGCTCAAACTGCTGAGCTTAAGTGACAAAAGGCACACCTCCCAAGAACTATTACAGGGCATCACGGCGCACCGCTGAACCTCAAGCCAGGCATGGTTGTGTGTGACAATGGGCATAACCTGGTGGCGGCTCTGCAACTCGGCAGACTGACACATGTGCCATGCCTGGCCCAAGTGTTCAATCTCATAGTTCAGCGGTTCCTCAAGACATACCCCAATCTGTCTGATTTGCTCACCAAGGTGCGCCGCATCTGTGCGCATTTCCGCAAGTCGACCACAGATGCTGCCACTCTCAGGGCAGCGCAGCGCCGCCTACAACTGCCCGCTCACCGACTGTTGTGCGATGTGCCCACGAGATGGAATTCGACACTAAACATGTTATCCAGAGTTTTACCAGCAGCGCAGAGCAATTGTAGACTGCCAGATGTCAACTTCCACCAGAACTGGTAGTCAGGTCAGTCAGATTCCTCAAAGTCTACAATGAGGAGTGGAAGTGGATGTCTGATATCTGCCAGGTGTTGACCAACTTTGAGGTGTCAACACAGATGGTCAGCGGCGATGCCGCCATTATCAGCCTCACCATCCCGCTGCTTTGCCTGTTGAAAAACTCACTGCTCAGCATGAAGTCGGAAGCTTTGCGCTTGTCACAAGAGACGGTGGAGAAAGATACAGTCGCTTGATAGCCAGAGCACCCTCCGGTCTGTTTCTCAGCGCGTATCGGAGGAGGGGCATGAGGATGAGGAGGAAGAGGAGGAGAATGTCGGCGAGACAGAAGAGGGTACCAATGCTCAGTCCTTCTTAACTCTTGAGCGTGTATGGGCTGAAGAGGAGGAGGAGGAAGAGGAGGAGGAAATGGAGAGTCAGGCCAGTGAGGAGAGGGAATTCTTGCGTGTTGGGACTCTGGCGCACATGGCAGACTTCATGTTAGGCTGCCTATCCCGTGACCCTTGCGTTAGAAGCATTTTTTCAAACACCGATTACTGGGTGTTCACTCTCCTGGACCCACGGTACAAGCAGAACCTTTCCACTCTCATCCCTGTAGAGGAAAGGAGTATGAGAGTGAATCAATATCAACAGGCCCTGGTGCACAAGCTGAAACAATCCTTCCCATCTGACGCCGCTAGCGGCAGAGGGCGTGGTTCTGTGGCCAAGTAGCGGGGGAGAGGAGGCGAGCAGGCAGCTTGTCCAGCACTGGCAGGGGAACGCTCTCCAAGGCCTTTGCCAGTTTTATGTCACCCCAGCAAGACACTGTCACCTGTCCCCAGTCTAGGCAGAGTAGGGGTGAGCTTTACAGAAAGATGGTGAGGGAGTACCTAGCTGACCATACCAATGTCCGGACCGATCACTCTGCTCCATACAACTACTGGGTTTCAAAGCTGGACACGTGGCCTGAACTGGCGCTGTACGCCTTGGGGGTGCTGGCCTGCCCTGCCGCTAGCGTGTTGTCAGAGCGGGTATTCAGTGCAGCTGGTGGCGTCATCACCGATAAGCGTACACGCCTGTCAACTGACAGCGCTGACAGGATGACGCTTATTAAAATGAACACAGCCTGGATTTCACACGGAATTCAAATCTCCTCCGGGGGAAAGCAGCTAAAGATTAACATTACTTATGTATCCGATTCCTCTTCTCTACTCCTCCTACTCCTCCTCCTCCTTGTCTTTGCCTAACGCTGACCCAAAACGCAATTTTTTAGAGGGCCAACTGGCACTCTTTTACGACAATTTTTCTGGAGGGCCCCCTACAGGCCCTCTCTCCAAACAATTTTTTCTGGAGGCCCCCTACAGGCCCTCTCTCTAAACAATTTTTCCGGAGGGCCCCCTACAGGCCCTCTCTCCAAACAATTTTTCCGGAGGTCCACCTACAGGCCCTCTCTCTAAACAATTTTTACGGAGGGCCACCTACAGACCCTCTCTCCAAACAATTTTTCCGCAGTGTCAACTACAGACACTATAAAACAATGTTTCAGGAGCGTCAAACAGACAGTCCAAAACAATTTTTCAGGAGGCGCAAGTACCGACATTTAAAAAAAAAATTTTTTTGCTGAGGGTCGACTTTATGTACTCCGAAAAGAAAAAAATTTTTGGAGGCTCAACAAAAGCCATTTCACTGCATTCTCAGTCGGACAAAGTCATTGGTGGTGTAACCGCCATGCTGTGTCAGGCTAAATTTTTGGGTGCTTCACCAGCTACCGCATACTAACTCAGTCACTCTGTTGTAACCGCCGCCATACAGGGCCACGAAAAATGTTTATGTGGTTCGCCTCCTCCCGCAGTGTCACTCGCTCACTCTGTTGTCACCACCATAGTGGTTTGCACTATAGCAGCCCAAGTTTGCACATTCCCCTTTTTATCTCCAAGTGATCTATACTGCACGTCACGTAAAAAAATACATTCTTTTGCTCTCAGTGATACAAATCCATTTCATAAAATCCTTTCTTTCTCTTTAACTGATCTATACTGAACGTCACTTTTAAAAATACGTCTTTTTCCTCTCTTTCTCTCTCTCCAAACTATTTTTCCGGATAGCTGGCGTATACGGTATTAAACTGAGAAGAATGCATACAACACATGCCCCACTTGACAAATTTCAGAGTTGACAACCGTACTGGTTGATGCTAAATTTTTAAGTTGGGGTCCTGCGTCGTCATTCGAACTCCATCCGGCTGTTGTCACCACCACACGTGCTAGCCAAGGGGGCACTCCTCTGGCTCTTCCAGCTCAACCTCCTTCCCCCCAGCCTGCCCCCCACCTACAGGCCCTCTCTCCAAACAATTTACCCAGATAGGGGACGTATTAGATTTTATACTGATTTTTTTTGGTTCTTCTTTTAATTGGCTCCTGACCTGTGATAGGCAGAGCATGGACACGTCCCCTTAGCTGCAGTAGAAAAGACACTCCCCTGGCCAGAGCAAGCTCTTTTTCCTTTTCCGTGTTCGAAAAATCCATGAAATATATGGTCTCAAGATAGGGGACGTATACGATTTTAAACTGAGAAGAATCGATACCACACATGCCCCACTAGTTCAAGCTCAATGTTGACAGCCGTACCAGTTGATGCCAAATTTTTAAGTGGGGGTTCCACCACTACCAGCCTAACCACCACCAGCATGCGCAGGTATACGAGTGCTAAACACTATGGAACCAAGGCCGTCCGTTCCCCTCATGCGGGTCCCACCACTGCTCCTTCCCCTGTGTCACTCGCTGCCTCTGCGAGTCAACCCCCAGCCCAGGACCCCGGCACAAGCGCCTCCCGCCGGAAAACCACCCCTTCGCCTCCATGATCCTCCACACTGTCCACCAATGTGTCCCTGCGCAGCGTTAAGCTGTCATTACAGCAGACGTTGGAGCGCAAGCAGAAAAAAAGTTCAGCCCACCTACATGCACAAGCCCTCAACGTCCACATACAGGGCCACCGCTAAATTTTTGATGTGCTCTACCTGCTACCGTCGTGTAGCTCGGTCACTCTGACCGAGTCTGACCCTGGGGCCGCTCATGTACTGCCCACTTGGAGGATTGCGGTGCCTACCTCGGTCACGGTTTCTCAGACTTACTATGCCTCTTCCTCCAACCCCTCCTCCTCCTCCTTCAAATTACCATCCGTGCTTCACCTCCTGCTACCTCAGTCTAACTCAGTCACTCTGTTGTCACCGCCATGCTGCGTCAGGCTAAATTTTTGGGTGGCTCACCTGCTACCTCATCTAACTTAGTCACTTGTTGGTGTCACTGCCATGCTGTGTCAGGCTTATGCCTGCATCATGTGACTGGGGATAGGAGAGCAGTGCCAGCATGGGCATGGGATGATGGACCTTCGTTGCACCTAGTTGGGTGCTTCCCTAACATGTGATTGGGCATGTGCCTCGCCTTTCTTGGCCTGGGTGAGCACAATTGCCATGAGGGTAACTACCAGGCTGTTGCAGGAGAATTTGGGGTAATGGTGGGATTAGGCAGCCTCAGAGGCATCCATGCATGCTGCCCCTGCTGTTTCCTGTCCATTTCCGTCGGTGTTTCCATCATTTTCTGAGGTTTTCACCCAGCCTTCCCTAGGCAGAGCCTTGGTCCAGCCTTCCCTAGCAGAGCCTTGGTCCTTAGCAGATCACTGCTGTAGCCAGTAATTGGGTTCTGCATAACTTGTGTGTACTGAGAAGGACCATAACATACAGAGAGCACAGAGGAACCTTGGATTCTGTTACAGTGGCAGCTGCTGCCACTGTAACAGAATCCAAGGTTCCTCTGAGCTCTCTGTATGTTATGGTCCTTCTCAGTACACACAAGTTATGCAGAACCCAATTACTGGCTACAGCAGTGATCTGCTAAGGATATTGATTGGCTGCAGTGTACACATATCCATGTCAAGACGGACTAGGAAGCAGAATGATTAGAAAGCGCTGGTATAGGGTTATTATTAGAGATGAGCGAGCACTAAAATGCTCGGGTGCTCGTTATTCGAGACGAACTTTTCCGGATGCTCGGGTGCTCGTTTCGAGTAACGAACCCCATTGAAGTCAATGGGAGACTCAAGCATTTTTTGCAGGGGACCAAGGCTCTGCCTAGGGAAGGCTGGGTGAAAACCTGGAAACATCAGAAAATGATGGAAACACCACGGAAATGGACAGGAAACAGCAGGGGCAGCATGCATGGATGCCTCTGAGGCTGCCTAATCCCAACATTACCCCAAATTCTCCTGCAACAGCCTGGTAGTTACCCTCATGGCAATTGTGCTCACCCAGACCTAGAAAGGCGAGGCACATGCCCATCACATGTTAGGGAAGCACCCAACTAGGTGCAACGAAGGTCCATCACCCATGCCCATGCTGGCACTGCTCTCCTATCCCCAGCCACACGATGCAGGCATAAGCCTGACACAGCATGGCGGTGACACCAACAAGTGACCAAGTTAGATGAGGTAGCAGGTGAGCCACCCAAAAATTTAGCCTGACGCAGAATGGCGGTGACAACAGAGTGACCGAGTTAGACTGAGGTAGCAGGAGGTGAAGCACGGATGGTAATTCGAAGGAGGAGGAGGAGGGGTTGAAGGAAGAGGCATAGTAAGTCTGAGAAACCGTGACCGAGGTAGGCCCCGCAATCCTCCAAGTGGGCAGTACATGAGCGGCCCCAGGGTCAAACTCGGTCAGAGTGACCGAGCTACACGACGGTAGCAGGTAGAGCACATCAAAAATTTAGCATGGCCCTGTATGTGGACGTTGAGGGCCTGGAGGCTGTCTCCTTTGAGAAATGCTCAGGGTGGCGAACGCCGGGCTCGACGGCGGACCCTTTTCGGGTTATCGATTGTTGAAATGTTGGCTTACATAAAGTTTAGTATCTGTTCTTATCAGTTGCTGTCTCTGTTGGTGGTAAAGTGGTGAGCATAGCTACTTCCCAAGCAGTTGACCCCGGGTTCGATTCCCATCTATCGCATTATGTGGACCTGCGGAAAAAATTTGATTGGAGAGAGCGCCTGTATGTGGTCCTCCGGAAAATTATTTGGAGAGAGAGAAAAAAGATGTATTTTTAAAAGTGACGTTCAGTATAGATCAGTTAAAGAAAAAGAAAAGGATTTTATGAAATTGATTTGTATCACTGAGAGCAAAAGAATGTATTTTTTTACGTGACGTGCAGTATAGATCACTTGGAGATAAAAGGGGAATGTGCAGACTTAGGCTGCTATAGTGCAAACTACTATGGTGTGACAACAGAGTGAGCGAGTGACACTGCGGGAGCAGGCGAACCACATAAACATTTTTCGTGCCCTGTATGGCGGCGGTTACAAACAGAGTGACTGAGTTAGTATGCGGTAGCTGGTGAAGCACCCAAAATTTCAGCCTGACACAGCATGCGGTTACAACCACCAATGACTTTGTCCGACTGAGAATGCAGTGAAATGGCTTTTTGTTGAGCCTCCAAAAATTTTTTTCTTTTCGGAGGACATAAAGTCGACCCTCAGCAAAAAAAAATTTTTTTTAAATGTCGGTACTTGCGCCTCCTGAAAAATTGTTTTGGACTGTCTGTTTGACGCTCCTGAAACATTGTTTTACAGTGTCTGCAGTTGACACTGCGGAAAAATTGTTTGGAGAGAGGGCCTGTAGGGGGCCCTCCGGAAAAATTGTTCAGAGAGGGGGCCTGTAAGTGGACCTCCGTAAAAATTGTTTAGAGAGGAGGGCCTGTAGGGGCCCTCCGGAAAAAATTGTTTAGAGAGAGGGCCTGTAGGTGGCCCTCCGGAAAAATTGTTTAGAGAGAGGGCCTGTAGGTGGACCTCCGGAAAAATTGTTTGGAGAGAGGGCCTGTAGGGGGCCCTCCGGAAAAAATTGTTTAGAGAGAGGGCCTGAAGGTGGACCTCCGGAAAAATTGTTTAGAGAGAGGGCCTGTAGGTGGACCTCCAGAAAAATTGTTTAGAGAGAGGGCCTGTAGGTGGACCTCCGGAAAAATTGTTTAAAGAGAGGGCCTGTAGGTGGGACCTCTTGGAAAAATTGTTCAGAGAGAGGGCCTGTAGGTGGAACTCCGGAAAAATTGTTTAGAGAGAGGGCCTGTAGGTGGACTTCCGGAAAAATTGTTTAGAGAGAGGGCCTGTAGGTGGACCTCTGGAAAAATTGTTTGGAGAGAGGGCCTGAAGGGGGCCCTTCGGAAAATTGTTTAGAGAGAGGGCCTGTAGGGGGCCCCCCAGAAAAATTGTTTGGAGAGAGGGCCTGTAGGGCCCCTACGGAAAAATTGTTCAGAGAGAGGGCCTGTAGGGGGCCCTCCGGAAAAAATTGTTTAGAGAGAGGGCCTGTAGGTGGACCTCCGGAAAAATTGTTTAGAGAGAGGGCCTGTAGGTGGCCCTCTGGAAAAATTGTGATAAAAGAATGACAGTTGGACCTCTAAAAAATAGCGTTTTATGGGTCAGCGTTAGGCAAAGACGACAAGGAGGAGGAGGAGTAGGAGGAGTAGAGAAGAGGAATCGGATACATAAGTAATGTTAATCTTTAGCTGCTTTCCCCTGGAGGAGATTTGAATTCCGGTGAAATCCAGGCTGTGTTCATTTTAATAAGCGTCAGCCTGTCAGCGCTGTCAGTTGACAGGCGTGTACGCTTATCGGTGATGACGCCACCAGCTGCACTGAATACCCGCTCTGACAACACGCTAGCGGCAGGGCAGGCCAGCACCCCCAAGGCGTACAGCGCCAGTTCAAGGCCACGTGTCCAGCTTTGAAACCCAGTAGTTGTATGGAGCAGAGTGATCGGTCCGGACGTTGGTATGGTCAGCTAGGTACTCCCTCACCATCTTTCTGTAAAGCTCACCCCTACTCTGCCTAGACTGGGGACAGGTGACAGTGTCTTGCTGGGGGTGACATAAAACTTGGCAAAGGCCTTGGAGAGCGTTCCCCTGCCAGTGCTGGACAAGCTGCCTGCTCGCCTCCTCTCCCTCGCTACTTGGCCCACAGAACCACGCCCTCTGCCGCTAGCGGCGTCAGATGGGAAGGATTGTTTCAGCTTGTGCACCAGGGCTTGTTGATATTGATTCACTCTAATACTCTTTTCCTCTACAGGGATGAGAGTGGAAAGGTCTGCTTGTACCATGGGTCCAGGAGAGTGAACAGCCAGTAATCGGTGTTTGAAAACATGCTTCTAACGCGAGGGTCATGGGATAGGCAGCCTAACATGA
>ONZH01000966.1:0-78187 GCA_900303285.1 Rhinella marina
AAAACTACCAGAGGGTACTGGGAGATAAATGCAAGTGTTATGGTCAGGTACAAGAGCAAGGTCAAGACATAAACCAGGACACGAGAACAGCAGAACACCAGTACCAAAGCTGAAGCAGATAACCAAAGAGAAACACTCACCAGATAGCTTAGTTCCAGCACTGAAAGTAACTGAAATAATCAGCAATGTGTGAGAGCAAACAGCTAGTTTAAATAGCCCTCCTGGGATCACATGACATTGCTGACATCACACCCAATCTCCACCCTCAGGCCAAGGAAGCTCAGGTGAAGATTGAGTGGGTGAAAATGAGAAAACCTCCCACCACCTCCCTGACTCAGGAAATAAAGTGGTAGTGGTTTTCTGGCAACAGCTGACGCTAGGAGCCCCGGCGTCCCGGGACCCCTGGCTAGCGTCAGCGCTGGGAATGACGGCGTCCCGTCTCCCAGCAATACCAGGACGTGTAGTGCGTCTCATAGAATGACATGCACGCATGAAACGCGAACCTTTACTGGATGTGAACCCCGGCGTTGACACCCTGCCCCTCGTGGCCAGCGAGGAGCAAGGGATGCCACGCTGAGGGGTCAGAGACCTGACAATAAGAAGGAATAAGCATAGGTACCCTCTTCAATCTCGCCAACAGTCTCCTTCTCTTCCTCCTCTTCCTCCTCATCCTCCTCCAATACGCGCTGAGAAACAGACCTGAGGGTGGTCTGGCTATCAAGCAACGTATCTTCTTCCCCCATCTCCTGTGACAAGCGCAAAGCCTCTGACTTCATGCTGAGCAGTGATTTTTTCAACAGGCAAAGCAGCGAGATGGTGTCGCTGATAATGGCAGCATCGCTGCTGGCCATCTGTGTTGACTCCTCAAAGTGGCTTAACACCTGGCAAATATCAGACATCCAAGTCCACTCCTCATTGTAGACTTGAGGAAGCTGACTAACCTGACTACCAGTTCTCGTGGAAGTTGTCATCTGGCAGTCTACAATCGCTCTGCGCTGCTGGTAAACCCTGGCTAACATGTGTAATGTGGAATTCCATTGTGTGGGCATGTCGCACAACAGTTGGTGAGCTGTCAGTTGTAAGCGCCGTTGCACTGCCCTGAGAGTGGCAGCATCTGTGGTTGACTTGCGGAAATGCGCACAGATGCGTCGCACCTTGGTGAGCAAATCAGACATATTGGGGTAGGTCTTGAGGAACTGCTGAATTACAAGATTGAACACGTGGGCCAGGCAGGTTTTATATGCAGTGTTTATATGGGTTGTTGTTACTTTGGGAAATAGTATTGGTGTATAATGGCACATGTGTGAGTCTGCCGAGTTGCAGAGCCGCCACCAGGTTACGCCCGTTGTCACACACAACCATGCCTGGTTTGAGTTTCAGCGGCGCCAGAAAAAGATTGGTCTGCGCCGTGATGCCCTGTAGCAGCTCTTGGGCGGTGTGCCTCTTGTCACCTAAGCTCAGCAGTTTCAGCACCGCCTGTTGGCGCTTATTCACGGCAGTGCTGCTGCACCTAGAGCTACCTACTGAAGGCGACGTGCTCACAGATTGTATTTGAGAGTAGGATGAGGAGGAGGGGGTGGGGGAAGAGGCATAATAAGTCTGAGAAACCGTGACCGAGGTAGGCCCCGCAATCCTCGGTGTGGGCATTACATGAGCGGCCCCAGGGTCAGACTCGGTCCCAGCCTCCACCAAGTTAACCCAATGTGCCGTCAGGGAGATATAGTGTCCCTGCCCGCCACCACTTGTCCACGTGTCCGTGGTTAGGTGGACCCTCTCAGTAACCGTGTTGGTCAGGGCACGGATGATGTTCTCTGACACGTGCTGGTGTAGGGCTGGGACGGCACATCGTGAAAAATAGTGGCGGCTGGGGACCAAGTACCGAGGGACAGCCACCGCCATCAGGTTGCGGAAAGCCTCAATCTATACCAGTCTATAGCGCAGCATCTCCAGGCTCAGCAGTTTGAAAATGTGGAATTGTATTCGCGTTTGCGCTCCAATGTCTGATGCAAAGACAGCTGAACGCTGCGCTGGGACACATTGGTGTAGGGTGTGGAGGATCATGGAGGTGAAGGGGTGGTTGTAGGGTGGGAGGCGCTCGTGCCGGGGTCCTGGGCGGGGGGTTGACTCGCAAAGCCAGCATGTGACACAGGGGAAGGAGGTGAGCGGCCTTGGTTCCATTGAGTCGTGTGTTTAGCACTCATATGCCTGTGCATGCTGGTAGTGGTGCCTCCCCTGCTGATCCTGGTGTGGCACAAGTTGCACACCACGGTCCGTCGGTCATCCTCACTTTCTTTAAAGAACCTCCAGACTTGCGAACATCTAGGCCTCGGCACGGGAGCTTCACTCCGTGAAACAGTTGCTGATCTACTTGCTCTGGCCCTGCTTCTCCCTCTGGCCACCCCACTGCCTCTTCCAACCTGTTCTGGTGCTGCACTTGCCTCCCCCTCAGAAGCACTGTCTTGACTAGGCTTACCAACCCAGCTCGGGTCAGTCACCTCATCATCCACCTGCTCTTCCTCCGATTCCTCACTCTGCTCCCCCCTGGGACTTACTGCCCTGACAGGTCTGCAGTGAACAGGGTGGGTGGATGGTGGGTGCGTGTTTGCCCGTCTGGGATGGGGAGAGCTGGGCACTGTGCTGGGAGAACTTTGTGTGCGCTGTGGACTACTGGGTGGGTGCGGAGAGGGAGACGCTTATGCCTGCGTCGTGGGGTGAGGGATAGGACAGCAGTGCCAGCACGAGCAGTTGTGTCACCCACAGGCGGCGATGGACCTTAGTTGCACCTAGTTGGGTGCTTTCCTAACATGTGCCAGCGCATGTGCCTTGCCCATCTTGGTCTGGGTCAGCACAATTGTCTTGAGGGTCACCACCAGGCTGTTGCCCAGAGTTTGGCATAATGGTACGATTAGGCAGCCTCAGAGGCATCCATGAATGCTGCCCCTGCTGTTTCCTGTCCATTTCCGTGGTGTTTCCATCATTTTCTGAGGTTTCCAGGTTTTCACCCAGCCTTCCCTAGGCAGAGCCTTGGTCCCCTGCAAAAAATGCTCGAGTCTCCAATTGACTTCAATGGGGTTCGTAACTCAAAACGAGCACCCGAGCATCGGGAAAAGTTTGTCTCGAATAACGAGCACCCGAGCATTTTAGTACTCGCTCATCTCTAATAATTATGCAAACATTTTAGTGCAATCAATTTCACATTTGCAAGCATAAAAGGCTCAGATATACATTTGAGTCTCTGCTCGTGGCTCCTTGGCATGATACAACACTGGAACACACTCCAAAATTCAATTGTAATCCATGTGAGGTAATTTGTAATCCAAACAGGTAACGTGTAATCCACATGGATAATAGAAAATAGCAGCAACTAGAGAACCCTTTTTGCAAAGCGGGTCCCTTAGATGAGGGACCTGAAGTCCTCCTCGCTTGAGCTACTACTGAAGGACATCAGAGGACGCTCCTGCCTCTTGTAGGCCACGCTCGCTGCCGTGGTGGAACTCCACTGCCCTCTTCTTCCGGAAGTCGGACTTGACTGGGTACGGGTGGTGGTCAAGCTGGTGAGCGCTGCAGCCACTTGCGCTTTTCCGGATCCTCCTGCCGGGACAGCAGGGGTAAGGACTCCTGGCTGCAGCGGTTGGGGCAAGGTTGCACCCAGGGAAGAAGCCCCAGCTTTCCTGGCTGCTGCTGGCTTCATCTTCCAGGGTAGTTGGTACTGGTGGATCACCGTGGATTGGAATGTAAATGATGACATTGTCAGCTGACCCAGCTGAAAGGACTGTGATGGTGGTGGTGGTGGTGGTGGCAGTCCAGGTATCAGAGACTCCGGCTGTGGCTTTTCCCTGAACCGGAGGATGACATCTGGTGACTCCTGATGGCAGCGCACGTGTCCTGGACCTGGTGGATCATCTGGCCACACTTCTGGTTCTGATGTAGGTAACAAAGGCTTAGAAAGGAGGGTAATCCCGGTAGCAAAGAGGCCTTTTAGGGATGCCATGGGGGAGTACTCCACCTGATCCCCCACATACGGGCTGTGACGAGGCTGGGGCAGGTACGGCCGTTTAACTGACCTGCGGCCGACGAAGTACTCCTTGCTGTCCTCGTCTGCCAGGAAGCCAGAGCCTCTCTTGACCGAAAACCACAGGACAGTTCCCTTTCGGAGTTTCAATTTAGGATCTCCCAGCCTTGGATGCTCCAGTACCTGGATTACTCAGTCCTCCACAGCATTCTTGTAGTCCCAGAGGGTCTGTGTGTGGGCCGTCACCAATGCTGGCACAATCGGGTCCTGCCATATGGAAGGTGTTGTTGATTTCCTCCTGGGCGGCGAAGTGGACGCTTCAGCTACCTCCTCCGCACCAGCCACAGCAGCCGCACCAGCTGCCTGACGACGAGCCACCTCACGATGAAGCCCCTCACGATGTGCAGCAATCTCAGCAGCCGGTAAGGAGATTAAGGGCACTGAAGCTGGGTTTCTCATCTTGAGTTCAGAGTGTGACACCCTGATGTCTGGAGTGGGCGGTGGTTCGGGGAACTCGTTCCCAAAGACCATCTAGTTCCAGTTCGGACACAGCTCTTTAGCCATGCTTGCTACTACTGATCAGTGTTCAGTGCTGGTTTAAACTGGTTGAGAGGAGAGTGGAGTACTGAGGGAGGAGTCTTCACTCCCTATACGTGCCAATAGTTAGATCCCGGTGGGCCGGGCTGCTTTTTTCCAGTTCTGAGGGGGGCATATCTTCACTTTCTTGCTCTTGAGGGGGCGTATCGTCATTTTCCCACTTCACGAAGAATGCGCACGTATCGTACTTATCATTAGCGTTCAAAATTTGACGAAAATTTCCGAAAAAATCCGGATTCACTTAGGAGTAGAAAATTTGGAAGATTCAATGCAAATCTATGAAGCGGCAAGTTGGAGTGGCAGTCTAGAAAAGTCATGAGGAGATTCAGTCACGTCCACCATGTAGCTACCAATTTAGCTCCTTGATTCTTGCCAGGCTGAGGGAGTTTGGAGAAGATATCAGAAGATACCTAGCACATATTAAAGTAAACTGTGGATATATAGAAAGTCTAGTTGAGATAGCAGCAGTCTTAGCTCATAGACTCCAGAGGACCAGTGACCGGAGAAGCCTCAAAGCACCTGGACACAACCTGATGACTAAGCTCAGAGTTGTGTGTTAACACATTCCTCTATGGACAGTGTGGATCCATTTTTGATGGCAACCAATACAGAGAATGGAGATGATAGATGCATGCCACTAGGGAGACCGCCCTGTAGGTTGCAGAAAACAAATAAGAATTATATAATATCCAGTATCTGGCTGTTAGGAAGTGGACCAGTTGCCCAGTGAGCAAAGATAATGTACTCTCATATCAGCTAAAAGAAACCAGTTAGTACCACAACTGAGCCTGTTACCTGGAATTGCAGCACAAGTAAAGATCTAAAGTGAATGTCCTTTATATGGATTATAACTACCTCTGCCATGCCAACGATCTGTACATCTTCCACAATGCAATTGATTATCAATAAAAGTTCCAGTTATTCATAAGAACTGACTCATCTTCATTTCTACCATCTCATTTTCACCCAAGGGTGCTAGGGTCACAAACCTCAGGTACCCTGCCTGCCCTGTACCTAAAACCATACCACCAAGAGCACCTCAACCAACATCTGGCAGGACATCCCTCAACATCAAAGTGTTCCCTGAAGGAATCCGGTTTTGTCCTTCTCATCACTGCATGCTGGCCCAGTGAGTAACAACTAGTACAGCCATCGGCCCACTGCACTCACACATTGCACCCCTGCGGTCCCGGTCGCTGCAATGGGCAGTCAATCATGTCTGTCTGTGTGTATGAACAGTGAGAGTGCATGTACCAGGGTCAGAAAGCTACCAATAGGACCCCAGGTCTATCTCACGGGGTCAGATATCACGCAAGACCTCAATTCTTGTTTTATTGAACATGTGTTTGCAAACTAGGGGGGGCAAAGATCGGAGGCAGCGCCTAGATCACCATATCTGTACCAGGTGTAGCATAGCACTGCAAATGTTCACTGACAATGAAGGAAAAGGACCTGGTATATGTTCAGCCACTTCATGATATATATGACCACACGGGTCATGTCAAACATAAGGTCACATACCCCTTGTATTACCACATAAATACCACACCCTCATCGAGTGTAAGCTACTTTGCATGACACTATTGTACCCAATGGTTTACTATGCCCTCATGAGGGATAGCGGTGTGGACACAAAATAGCAGAAGGCAACTTTGGTAGAAAGTAATGGTGTTTGTGGTGGTGGTACTCCGCCGACCCAGGAAGATAGATCATAATTGGTGGTATCCTGGGAGACACTCTATCTTTGTAACATGGACAACCAGCTCCACTTATTCTTTGGCCTATTAGCACCAGTGATATCGTGTGGCTTCTTTATTTCATTTTATTAGTATGCCCAATAAAACATTTTTTTACATTTTTTTTAACATTTCTTCATGTAGTAAGTAACAATTATTTTGAGATGTAAACCTTTATAACCTTCATCAGTGAAATTCAACTCACCCACAGTATGCCTGTCCTATTCACTGGTCCTGTATCCCAGGTGCATGGACTTATTTCCTGCTGTTCCATTTCTGGCAGACCCAGCCAACAGGGTTGCTCTGTCCCTGTAGGCAGGGTGCAGCCTGCTTGCTGGCAAGGCCTCCCCTCCTCTGCCCATAGAGTAAGAGTGTGCACACGCTTTATTCGATTCTTACTGTAAAGTGCCAGTGCGCATATCCTGATCCAGCCTGTGGCTGGCTACCTTGAGGTACGTGAAGGGGTTGTCCGAGGGAGGAAATGAGATGATCTGCAGAGCATTGCACAAGAAAGGTAGGGGGAAGTTCCTGTGTGCATCGGCAGTGTCATTGTACAGCTGGGACTTGTAGTCCTACAGCATGTAGTCTCCCAGTAGGCAGACATGTCACTTAGGGCAGCACTTGTATTCACTCCCTTTGCAGAGCAGGGGAAGGGGAAGAGATTGTTGTTATTGCAGGTAAACCAAGGCCAGAAGAGAACCGGGGAAATGAGAAAAATATCATTTTTTTACCTAAAACTTGATTAGCTTATGTATGTATTGCTGCCCATCAGATTTACTGTGTTATATATTTTTTTACATAACTCAGACAACCCCTTTAAGGCACCTTTTCCAGTGGGAAAGTGCCTGAAAAATAGGTTCCTAGCCAGCTGATATCAAGCAAAAGTGTGCTACATTTGTTGTCTGCCTATGTACCGACTTTCTTCTTGTTTCCTGGATTGTGGCCTCTTGCTGCTTGACTTGACCTGTGCCAGACCTCCATATTGACTTTTAACTGCCTGTCCTCAGACCATTTACCATACTGCACGTACTCTATCTGTCTTGACTTTGGCTGGTCCCTAACTACAATTTTCCTGATTCCTGAAACTAGGCAACAGCCATGATAATACCCTTAGGAGTAGCCCAAAGTTAAATCTGTTGGTTGACACAGTGGTTCCAGACAATGATATAACACAGTTGCTCTCTTCCTAAGATTTGCACGGTCCCTGCATCTCTCTATTTTATGGTTCTGACACACAGAAAATGACAGGGAATGTCTGCCCCACTAAAGAATGAATGAGAAGGGTTACCTCTCTGGCCAGTGATTGGCTGGGTGGGTGTTTCCTGGCAGATTCTAAACTGAAAATATGTTTTATTAAATCAACATTTTGACATTTTGCCCAACTACACAAAAAAAAATAAAAAAATCTATGCACTCCTTCCATCACCTTACTGGCTCTTGACATCAAAAGTGACTGGAAGTCCAGGTGGTAGTGAGTGATGTCAACAGATGTTCCTGCCCAATGCCTTTTACATCTACTCTAGAGTCCAATAGACCCCAGCACACATTTTGAGCATGTCCTCCAACCACCACCATTAACAGTATGTTCTATACTGTATATGAAAATACAGCTTAAATAAATTGGCATTTAGATTGTGTTTTAACCCTCGGCAGGGCTTTCTCTCGAGGTATACATCATAATACACAAAAAAGATGCTCAAACCTATACCCTAATTGGTATATACAATGACTAAAATGGGTCAAACAGAGTTCAAAAGATTCATCTATGGACTTAGTTTGTTTTCAGTTCGATTCCAGCTTTTTTGCCTGGCAGAATAGTGTAGTCTACCACTCTATCATGTCCACCAGAAATTAATAGAAAACAGGTCAAACTAAGTTCAAAGATAATTCTCCTAAACTCAGTTTGACCCATCAAAGTCAATGTACATACCCATCACAGGATAGATTTGAATAGCATTTTTAGGTATTAAGATGTACAACTCCACCCTAAAGCCTTGTGGAAGGATAAAACACTATGTCAATGTTGCCTTAGGCTGGACTCATGTTTCTATCATGCGCTTAGGAGATGTTTTTACAGATACCCAAAAAATGGATGCAAATGCATGCCACTGAAGGGCACATATTTGCATCCATTTTACATATGCTTCAATTTAAAAAAAGTAATCATCACTAATTCAGTCATATAGTTAACAAGTAACACTATACAAATAGAGATGAGCGAATCTATTTGCCGCTTCGTAGATTCGCATCGAATCTTGGAAATTTTCAGCTGTGAGGCGAATCCGAATTTCTTTGGATTCGCTTCGTATTATTCGTAAATCTTCGCAAAATTTAACACGTTAACGATACATACGATACGTAAGAAACGTATGCATTCTGCGTGTGGTGGGACGATGATGATACGCCCATGCAAGAGCGGGAAAGTGAAGATACGCCCCCCTTAGAACTGGAAAAAAACAGCCCGGCCCACCGGGATCTAACTGTTTTGCACCTATAGGGAGTGAAGACTCCTCCCTCAGTACTCCACACTCCTCTGAAGTCTGAACCAGTTTAGACAAGCGCTTACCTCAGAGCAAGAGGCAAGCATCATGGCTAAAAAAACAGCTGCGTCCAAATTGGAACGAGCTGTATTTTGGGGGCGACTTACCTGAACCACCACCCGCTCAAGACATCAGGGTGTCACAACTCTGCCAGAGAAACCCAGCTTCAGTGCCTGTGTCTTTCTTGCCACCTGCTGAGGTTGCTGTTGCTGCGACTCGTGAGGTGGCTGGGGCGTCTGCTGTGGCTCGTGCGTCTGGAACGTCTGCTTTGGCTCGTGTGGCTGGAACATCTGCTTTGGCTCGTGCGGCTGGAATGTCTGCTTTGGCTCATGTGGCTGGAATGTCTGCTTTGGCTTGTGCGGCTGGAATGTCTGCTGTGGCTTGTGTGGCTGGAATGTCTGCTGTGGCTCGTGCGGCTAGAGCGTCTGCCCTAGGCCGGGAGATCCTTCATTGGAACGCCGAAAGGGAATTGTGATTTGGTTTTCCGTTGGGAGAGGGTCTGGCTTCCTGCAGGATGACGAGAATGGAAAGGAACATTTTGTGGGCCGCAGGTCGGTGAAATGGCCGTATCTGCCACAACATCGTCATAGTCTTTACGTGGGGGATCAGGTGGAGTACACCCCCATAGCATCCCTGAACGGCCCATTTGCGACTGGGGTTACCCTCCTTTCAAAGCCTCTGGTGCCTACAACAGAACCAGAAGTGTGGTCGGATGAACCACCAGGTCCAGGATGTTTATGCTGCCTGCAGGAGTTCCCAGATGGCGTCCTCTGGTTCAGGGAAAAGCCACAGCCTCAGCCGGAGTCTCTGATTCCTGGACTGCCAGCACCACCACCACAGTCCTTACAGCTGAGTCAGCTGACCATGTAATCGTTCACCTTCCAATCCACGGTGGTCTACCAATACAATCTGCCGTGGAAGATGAAGCAAGCAGCAGCCAGGGAAGCTGGGGCTTCTTTCCTGGATGCAACCTTTCTGGAACCGCTGCAGCTGGAAGTCCTTACCCCTGCTTTCCTGGCAGGAGCATCCAGAAAAGTGAAAATGGTGCGTCACCACCAACCGGACCCGGTCAAGTCTAACTTCAGTAAGAAGAGGGCACTGGAGTTCCACCACCGCAGCGAGCATGGCCTACAAGAGGCGGGAGCGTCCTCTGATGAGCTTCAGCAGCAGCTCGAGCGAGGAGGAATTCAGGTCCCTCATATGAGGAACCCAACTACTGGCAGTGTCAAAGATACTGCAGGAGGACCTATGGGAGCCACACCATGGACTGCACCTGACGAGTGAGATGCTAGTTGGCAGTTGTTTTTGTTTAGTTTCTGTTGCATGGCTGTCAGGACTCCCCCCATTCTGCAGAAATGTCCCTGTTGCGCCGAAGTGCGCCTATTTTCCTTTTTAACCCCTTCTCAGGTTATTTGGGAGACCCCTTTTCCAAAAGGGTTCTCCATTTGCTGCTATTCTCTATTATCCATGTGGATTACACATTACCTGTTTGGGTTACAATTTTACCTCATTTGGATTACAATTGAATTTTGGAATATGTGTTCCAGACAGACAGTGTTTTATCATGCCAACTAGGATCCATAAGGAGAGACTCAAACATATATCTGAGACTTTTATGCTTGCAAATGTGAAATCGATTGCACTAAAATGTTTGCATTCTTATGTCTTTGCTGTATTTTAGCTACACTGTTTTAAATGGTTCAGTACTTTAGCATATTGTGTGTATTCTTTTTCTGGTACTGCAATGTGTCCTATTATGCACTTATTGTACTGTGTTTTTAGTAAATTATTCACTTATTGATAGCTAGCAGCAGTGAGCACCTTATTTTTCTAGTTCATATGGACTGACTCTAAAGATTGTACGCCGCGGCCTAGCCTCGTGCGTATGACACAGTCGCGCATCATTAGTATGCTAAGGATTCGTACGCACTTTTGTACCCTAATGCTTACGTATTGCGTACTTTTAACTACGCTGACTGTACGTACGTAATTTGGGCAGGACTGTTCGCAAAAAACGTGTATTTTTTAACGTAGATTCGACTAATAAGTTAGTTTAAATACAAATCTTGTCAGAAATTCTGCAAATATTCGGCGAAGCAAATTTTGAATGATTAGCTCATCTCTATATACAAGTAAAAAATATTATCACCATACTGGTACTGAGCTATACCAGGCAAATCAAGACTAAATACAGTATTAACAATAATAACACTAGCCAAATAATACTGCCAGACCCTAAACACAAATAGCTCCACATAGCTACTGAATACTTAACTGATACTACTGAACAGAAACCACTGAGCTATGACCAAGATTACCACCATAAAATGGCCATACAAGTGGTACTTTAAATGACAGACTCTCTGCAGACTCTATAAGTGAATACAGCACTTCTGCAATACCCATGGTGTGGCAGAAATCTATCTGTGTTAAGTTGAAGCTGAGCCTCAATTTTCCGTTTATGTATATTCAGTTTCCACATGGTTGGAATTTTTTTTTTTTTACTTTAGCTCTGGGCCCTTCTCTTTACGATACATCCTGTTTTCGTATGTTTTATAAATATGACGTTTAACAATAATTTCACCCATTTCCTTTCAAATTGTGTAAAGGTTTATTCCAGTTAGAACAAGTTATCCCCTATCCCAGGGCAGGATTGGCTGTAGACCTTACAGGGAAATTTCCCAGTGGGCTGATACCCAGAGATCTGCCTGAGCTATTCTAACATCCAGTCAGTGGCAGTTTTGGGGGCTGTATTTTGTAATGAATGGCATTGCTGGCCTTGCCTTCCATCAGTTTGGACCCGACTACAAAATGGGACCACTTTTAGTATTTTTTTCCAGGACCACTTTAAGTTCCCAGTCCGCCTCTGCCCTATCCACTAAAAGGGGAATAACCAGTAGATCGGTAGCAGTTTGCCCTCTGAGACAGCAACACGGGAATGGGAAACCCATGCCCTTAATTTGAATGTAATAGAGTAGTGGTGCACATTCTCAACCAGTGCTCCATTCAAACCAGAGGACAGAGGTCCTGGTGATAGCTGGATATGAGTTAATTTGTTCTAACCAGAATGCCCCTTTACTTAATCACTTTTATAATACCCTTAATGTGAAACACTACAGACATATATGTCTATTCGTAATATCTATTTGTGCCATTACCACCATCTTCATGTCCCTTCCAGAGCTTGGTCTGGTCACCCTCATGAAATTCCCCAGTCTCTGTTAGGTAATATTAATTACAATTGTCTATAATAATCAATAAAGCGACTCAGACACATTGTTTGCTACCTCATTTAGTCATTTATTTATTAACAGAGCAATGGGTTTCAAATGGCCCTATTGATGGTGAACCCCTAACTCATCCTTCAACACTCGGCGAGGAAAAAAACCCTAGTGGAGGAAACCTCCAGGGAACCATGGCTGAAGGATTGCCCTTCCCCTGGGCAAAGGGGTAAAAAGTAGAGTTGAGCGAACACGCTCGTAACGAGCACTGTACTACTCGGATCCCCTGCGCTTGCATGGGCGCAGCCATCCGGATTCGTCCTCCTCACCCGACTGATCCGGATGCCTGCGCCCATGCGAGCGCCGGGGATCTGAGCAGTACAGTGCTCGTTATGAGCACGTTCGCTCAACTCTAGTAGAAAGCCATCATTTGCGATGAAGTAGCTATGAAAAGTCCGGGAAATTGTCACATCCAGTATTTGGAAATTCTGCTAGTTGTTGAATCCAGAAAATCCAGTAAATGTCGAATCCAGTATTAGGAAAGTCTGGTAAAAGTCATATCAAGTAATGAGGACAGAGACCAAGCCTGGAATTTGCCTCTTGATACAGAAGATAAATGTCCAGCACTGATGGATGATGGTTTTAGTTGCCTTGGAGCTCCCCTCCCTTGCATCTTATTGGGGGTTTTCAGGGTCCTGGCTCTTTTCTCTCAGGCCAATGGAGACACCTTCATGGGACAAACGCTGAGAAAAAAAGAAGAAAGACCATTAATCATAAAATAGCTCTATATAATATATTACAGGTCTGAAATGTTTTTTACAGTACATTAGACCTTCACACGACATCTACTCACCTGTAAATCTGTATAATTCATTAGTTGGTAGAGCTACTATTTTAATGTTACAGAGGACATGTGTGGATTACACAAGAAGGTGAACAGTGGCATGAACTTACGTCTTTGCATCGACCACATAGCTGGAAGAAGTTGATGGTCATACACACAGAAACTGGAAGGATGTGTTAAGAAGAAGTAACACAATTTTATTATTATAGCATTTCCTATGCTGTCATGTCTGATCTGTGCTACAATGGAGTCAGAGGGAACGGATAACCTCATGGTTGCCAACAGTCCCAGAATTTCCCAGAATCCAGAGACAATCCTGGTAAATTGAGGTTGTCTAGGGCCCAAAATGTTAGTTAGCCCCACCAATGAAAGGAAGTGACCTGACAAATTTACTAACAGCAGTAACGGTAAGTATATAATGTAATGTAAGGAGGACACAACATGGCACTGAACCAGTCAGCTATAAGAGGATATAGGTCAGCAGGGGCACAATGATCACCAAAGCGAATGCCAATCTAACATGGCACATGCACCGACTCCTGAAGGATTTCTTGTACAGGCACACAGCTTGACCTAGGTTGTAAACGGCACAAAAAAAAATGCTGGTCCTGCACCGATCCTGTGGACCGTAGGACTTATCCTCATCTAGAACGAAAGCAGAGAAATACATATCATCAATGTGGACGTCATGAACAGTAGATCTGAGGATATAGAACAGCAGATGGAGGGTAATTATACAGGGGCAGTAATACATAAGAATAGTCAGCAGGGAGTGTCATTGTGACGTATGCTCTATTGGGTACTATGGAAAACTAATGAGCAGTATGCAGTCTATACCACTGAGCACCAGACACAATATTTTCTATGGAGTAAAGACTAAAACTGTCCTAACACTGTATGCTGATGGCGTCAAAATAAAAGCCGTCACCTCTCGCCGTTTTGCCCTCCTATCCAAATTATTCTTGCTTGTAAAGCTAGTCACTGAGGTTATAGACGTTTTTGGGCAATTACCGATAATTCCTAAATAATGTGGAACATCCCTTAAATGTAGTTGCCTCATACTGACACTAGTGTTGAGCGAAACGAGCTTCGGATGCTTCACCCAAAGTCGCTTTGTTCGAAACTTCAGAATAATACTGTACAGAGACTCGTCTCTGTACAGTCTTAGAATGTATAGGCTCCAATGAGCTGAAGTAAGTTATTGCGAAGTTGCGCGTGACTTCGTTGAATGACTTCAGTAGTTGATTTTTAAAGTGGAAAACGACTTTAAAACTTGGATTTCGTTCCGAGTTCGGTTTCAAGTTTTAAACTGGTTTTCCATTTTAAAAATCAACTACCAAAGTTACGTGCAACTTCGTGAATAACATACTTTGGCTCATCAGAGCCCATACATTCTAATATTGTATGGAGACGAATCTCCGTACAGTATTATTCCGAAGTTTTGAACCAAGGGACTTTGGATGGAGCATCCAAAGCTCGCTTCGCTCATCACTATTGGCCACCATTTAATAACCATATACTTCAATAACCATATACTTTGCAGCCATTGAAGTGTAATCCATTGACAAGACAAGTCCATCTAGGCCAGTGTTTACAAGGGCTCTCTTTGGCTAGTAGAAGGAGGTCTTGAGCAGTAGCCCCCCCCTCTATGATGTTCGGATGCACAGATTGGGCATATGGGCAGTGCTGTCCTAATGAGCCCACGCTGGAGATTCAGTCTCAGCTGCAGAATCATTTTCATGTTATTTGATGATGAAATGATAAATGTGATTTTTTCCTTTTTCTGATTTATTACAAAGGGAGTTAAGGATGAATTGTAAAACCATGGATTGTTGTGCAAACCAATGAAGACATCCTGGGGGCTCATCTGTGTACTCAACATACAGATACAGAGAGCTGGAGGACGAGATGAAAATGATTACACACATTAGCAATTGCGAACCATACAGATGGACAAGTGCAACCTTAGGTCACCCCCATCTGGATCTTCTCAAGATGGTCCCATAGTTATGTTTTATTATAATCTTTTGTTTTATCATAGACTTTTCAGATCAACTGTAGAATGGACTGCTATGTCTAAAGCATACCTCTTATATGAGTTGTGCATCTGAATAAATAAAACATTGTAATATACCTCATATGGGGACATTGGTATCTTCTTGAAATTCCAGGACCCATGACTTTCCCTTTGTAAATGTTCAGAAACTCCTCAGTAACTAAAATCCCATCTGGCGTGGAACACTAACTAGAAGACAGGAGGGAAAGGAAGGGAGTGTAGCTGCAGTATCTCACTCTTTCTGTGACACTGTATGCTGTGAGAGTGGAAGAGGAGCAGCAGTGGGAGCATCACACCAGGAAGAACCCAGAGAGAATTTGTATTTAAATACACCAGCTGAGGAGGAGGCTGGAGTACTGGTGGGAGGGGGAGTTATGGTTCTGAGGGTGGTCATAGTACTTACAGTTCACAGTGGCAATCTCCTCCTTCAGCTCTCCCTGGGCCTGAGCATCCTTTATTCTACACCCAGACACCCCCTGGAGTTGGGGTGTCCTTTATCTTATGTGTTTGTCTGGGTGCAAGGCAGAAGAGCAGGTGAAAAGGCTGGCGAATGGAGGAGCCAGTAACCAGGCCAGTTGATGCCAATAAAAAGTCTCTCTTTACTAATGTGCAGAATGGCAGTAGTAGTACATCCGGCTGTAACAAGGCCCAGTTACAAAGCATACTACTTTGCAATAATTTCTTAATACAGTGTATGGATCGCAACTATGACAGAGGTTGTAGTACTTCTCTATTCCTCTGTACTTCTATAGTATTTCTCTAAAGTCTCTCAGCAGAACCACAGGCAGGCAATAATGTTCTCAATAAACGGGTTCTCTGGGTTCAGGGTTGAAGCTGGATACAATACAATATGAGTGGAGGATCAGAACATTTCCTTGCTCCGATGCTCAACCATGTCATGCTACACTGCGCAGTGTAATCCTGTATTTGTTTACAGACGATGCACTAGGCAGTTTTGGAGGCAGGTACTGTGTAACGTAGTATACTACCTGCCTCCAAAACAGCCTCCTGCAGTGCTATGTCACCGGGCTCACTGCTAGGTGGAATTATCTGCTTAGCATAGTGATGTGAAGCCCGGTACGTTACTGGCAGTAAAGAAACACAGGCTTGCACTGCGTGATGCAGTGTGACAAAGCAAAGAAATGCTCCGATGCTCCACTCACATATAGTAAAAAAAGAAGAGCTTATATCCGGGTTCAGCTCTGAACCCAGAGAACCCCTTTAAATACTTCTGCAAATCCCGGACTGAGGGGTGCAGAAATTAGAAAATGGGTGGCCAGTCCATCTCAAAGTATGAGGGATGCTATAACAAAATTCCCGTTCAAAGCATTAAGGGTTTTTTTTGCCATAAATTGCACAATACATTGCATTGCAGTCGAAAGCATTGCCTTATATGAGGGTTTAGACCCTCTAATCTCTTTCTCTCTGAAGTACTCTGGTAACAAAGTTGCTTTCCTGGTTTTTGAAGTCTCAGAAATGAACAGAAATGAAGGTCTTCTGAACTTGGGCCTAGATCTGAGGAGCTTGCACATATAGGTTTCCCTGTTCCTCAACCAATACTAGACTTAGACTGACAATGCAATTAATTAGGATGCAGACCCAAGTCCATCACCCTGGAAGCCTTACACAGTGAGCCATTTTACTACATGTTGCTAGGTAAAACCTTGAGGGACGAAGAAGAATGCTCAAATGACCCTGGAAGGAAGTTGGGGGGAGTGCTTGCCCTGATTGGCTCACAGGCTGCCAAAGAGTTTGGATCAGCCAATGAGTGGGGCAGCAGGCATGGAGATACTGTGCAGAATGAGCAGAACGCCATTCTGTTTGAGGTGTTAATGAGGGTGGATGGTGTATGCAGTGTCTGACACAGATTGATCTTAGACACTGTTGGGAAAGAATATAAATAAATGAGGGACTGTGATCAGGAAAAGTTCTCAGAGGGTGAGTGGCTGAGTGGGGCAGGTATTATAGATTAAAGCAGGGGCATGGCTATAGGGGTCTCAACTAAGCCAGTGTCGCACCACCAACTATGTATCACTGTCCTCATATGTTTACACTATTAATGTCAGAGACACTATTTAATGGGCACAGTTATTTTTTTAGGGCATTGTGTGCCAATAATCATTGAAGGGTGGTAATAGTATTTTCAATGGGACTGTTTTTGCAGTATAGTATTGGGGAGCACAGTGGGCACACTATTGGAGGTGGAAGGATGGGGTGTTCAGAAGGTGGGAAGATGATGGAAAAGTAGGAAACTAAGATGTCTGTTTGACAAACTTTGCAGAGACAAGAGATGGCTGAAAGAAATCATCATGGAGGTCTGGTCTGAATGGATAAGATAAGAAAAGAGAACGTCTACATCAGAGGAGACATCATTGGATGTAAGAAGTACATATCTGGGGCTGTATTAACCTGTATGTTTTTTAATGCTGTAAGTAATGTTTTCCAAGTATGTCTTTAACAGTAAGACTAGAGGGAAGAGGGTTAGGTTGACTTTTAGGCATGGGGGGCTGATGTTTCATTTCTCCTCAGGCAGCAGAAAGGCTAGCTGCTCCCCTACCCCTTGCCATAAAGTACTGGCAAAGGGTGGCCCAAGCTGAACTCTTGCACCAGGGCCCATGAGCCTTTAGCTATGCCCCTGGATTAAATCATATACAGTTTGTTAACCCTCTGTAGTTTGCAAGTATAATGCGAGTCTTGGAGCAGGACGCTGCATGTGTATGTCTGCACTATTAGAAAGCACACAGGGTTTTGTTTGTAGGGGCCGTATACACAAAATGGTAGGAACATTATTAAGTCAATACCTGTAAACATAAAGTAGATATGCTTGAATTCTATAGGCAACCTCTAATAAGCTATATGAAGGTAACCATATGCATTAGAAACAACTAAAGTTAAAATCTCCAGATAGAAAAATAAAAGACGTGTGGCACTCACCATAAAATTCAATGTAATTTATTTAATTATATTTAAAATTACAGCACAGGTGGTGACGGCCATTTTGTGTATCACACATTTTCTCAAGACCTAGCTTTACTGTGATTTCCACACCTTTATGCAAAATATGTACATCATGCTGACTCCATAATGTCCTAGTTAGGCTGTCCCAGATTAATTAAAAATATAGGAGAAAGTCACGGGGACAGGAGCAACTGCTTGGATTTTGCAGGAATTGACAGAATACATGCCTTGGGTACTGGGGTGGGGTAGACATAATTTAAAGGGAGTCTGTCACCTCCATAGCCCCTATAAAGCATTTACATAGCCCCACAGCACAAATAATGACAAATGGGGCGCTTTCCTCTGACTTGTAGAAGCTGTAAAAATTTACTTTAATCCATATGTAAATTAGCTGTTGGAAGTGCCCAGAGGCAGAGCTCACCGCCGTGGAGCCCGGGCTCGTCTGCTTTTTTAAATGCTCTCCCCGCCCCTGTCACTGCCTCTGCCCGCCCTCCTCTTCACTTGCGTCCTCCATCTGTTCCAGGCTCTTGCTGAGCTGGCGCATGCGCACTGCATTGCCCATTGTGGGCACGGCATCGGCGTAGCCACTGGGCATGCGCCGGCTCAGGGAGAAACTGGAACAGACGGAGGACGCAAGTAAAGAGGAGGGCGGGCGGAGGCAGTGACAGGGGCCGGGAGAGTGTTTACAAAAGCAGATGAGCCCGGGCTCCACGTCGGTGAGCTCCGCCTCCGGGCACTTCCAACAGCTAATTTACATATGGATTAAAGTACGTTTTTACAGCTTCTACAAGTCAGAGGAAAGCGCCCCAGGTACAGTTACATTTGTCATTATTTGTGCTATGGGGCTATGTAAATGCTTTATAGGGGCTATGGAGGTGGCAGACTCCCTTTAATATTAAAATGTGAAGCAAATTGGATTTTGAAATGTGATGCTTTGGGGCCACTTGGTCTTAACGACAGGAATAATTCAAGGCTACTTTCACACTAGCATTTCTATTTTCCAGCATTGAGACCCCTCATAGGGTCTTAATACCGGAGAAAAACACTTCCTTTTTGTCTCCATTCATTGTCAATGGGGACAAAACTTAGCTGAACAGAACAGAGTGCTCCAAAATGCATTCCATTCCATTCTCATACTGGAGAGCAAACCCCAGCAAGTTGCGGTTTTCTTTCCGTCACGGGATATGGAGAAAAACGGAATTATCTCTGACACAGTCTGACACAATAGAAAACGGATCCGTCCCCCATTGACTTTCAATGGAGTTCATGACGGATATGTCTTGGCTATGTTAAAGATAATACAACCAGATTCGTTCATAACGGATGCAGATGGTTGCATTATCAGTAACAGAAGCATTTTTGCTGAACCCTACCGGATCCAGCAAAAACGCGAGTGTGAAAGTAGCCTAAGTGCGTTTCTTAATTGCATCACCTGTGTGTTCATTATTATGGAGCCAGCATGACGTATGTGTTTTGCATAAAGATGTGGAAATCACAGTGAAGCTAGGTCTTGAGGAAGTGTGTGTTATACGCAAAGCGATTGTCATCGGCTTCTCCTCTGAAAGAGTGAAATGTGTTGGTAACTGGCAGTGCCGACGCCTTTCTCCCAGTAAAGTTATAAATTCCATTAATTTACAGAGGCGACGTGACATGGCCTGAGAAAAAATGTTACAGTAACTTGCATAATAACAGAGGTGTTAAGTAAATTTAAGATTTTTTCTGACTATTACTCCTTTATATGTAAAAGAGGGCATCTGAAAAATTTTCATTTGTCTTTTTTTCTCATTATTAAAAAAAATTAAAATAAAAAATGCGGACTATTTTTCTCTGGCAGCAAAACCCTCAATTTCTGTAAACTCTTTTTTACATTTAGAGTTCAAAGGGTTCAATGGATTGTACATTTCCTCTGGGAAATTAAACTTTACTTCTACTGTTTTTTTTTTTAACTTTTAATGTCACTGGGGATTTATAGCAATAATAAAAGATGTATATGTAAAAAAGGAGCTACCTGATGGCGCTGATATTTAGTTGGATATTTTGCTTTAAGGTTGTAGAAGCACAATCAAAATGGCTTTAATATGCATATTCAGAGGAAAGGAAGAAAGGAAGGATGGAAAGAAAAAAGAAAGGAATGAAATACATTGACTGTAACATGCAGGGGGTGTGGACCCTCTGTGCCAACTAACTGGTTTTGCTTTAGGATATTCCTAAGGCCGCTGTCCTGGCAATCCCCTGTTTTTCACCCTATAACCCATATACAGGGATCTGATCTTCACTGCAGTGGACCCATCAGGCGTCTACTTCTTAGAATAGTCCCAGTATAGTTGGAGGCTGATCCATGGGGGTCAGAGACAGCAAGGGATCAGGCAATACTCATAGTTAGAAACAGGTGAAGGTCAGGGCCTGCAGAGTTTATGCATATATGTGAAACAGGTCCAAGGTCGATGCAGGTAGCTGAGGGTAAACACGGTAAACAAGCTAAGGTCAGAGCAGGCAGCAGAGTATCAGAATTGGTTAACAGGCAGAAGCTCAGTACATGAGGTAGACAGTGAAAATAGCACAATTTCACTGATTAAACTAGCAAGATAGGAACCTAAAGCTCAGGCAACCACCTCCCTGGGAAGGTGCCTTAAACACCCAGAGACAGCCAGCCATAGGGTGGGGAGCAATTAAGATGTGCACGGTGGCTCTTTAAGAAACCGAGAGTATGGAACAGCCTAAGACCAACACAGTGAAGTGAAGCCTGCCAAAGATACAGTAGGAACGCCAGAAGCCAGGACCGCCGCAAGCGGGGAAGGACAAGCAGAAGCAGAGGCCAGCAGGTTGAGTAGCACAGCGTCTATTCCTGTACAACATTAAACTTAATGTCTACAGATTTTTTTAAAAACTTTTAATGTCACTGGGGATTTATGGCAATAATAAAATATGTATATGTAAAAAAGGAGCTACCTGATGGCGCTGATATTTAGTTCGGTATTTTGCTTTAAGGTTGTAGAAGCACAATCAAAATGGCTTTGATATGCATATTCAGAGGAAAGGAACAATGGAAGGATGGATAGAAGAAAGAAAGGAATGAAATAAATTGCTTACTGTAACATGCAGAGGGTGTGGACCCTATGTGCCAACTAACTGGTTTTGCTTTGTGATATTCCTAAGGACGCTGTCTTGGCAATCCCCTGGCTTTCACCCTTTAATCCCTATACAGAGATCTGATCTTCATTGCATCTGACCCATCAGGACTCTACTTGGAATAGCCCCAGTATACAGTCATGGCCAAAAGTTTTGAGAATGATACAAATATTAATTTTTACAAAATCTACTGCTTCAGTTTTTATAATGGCAATTTGCATATACTCCAGAATGTTATAAAGAGTGAGAGCTTAACAGCAATTACTTGCAAAGTCAATATTTGCCTAGAAAATGAACTTTATCCCCCAAAACACATTTCAACATCATTGCAGCCCTGCCTTAAAAGGACCAGCTAACATCGTTTCAGTGATTGCTCCATTAACACAGGTGTGGGTATTGATGAGGACAGGGCTGGAGATCAATCTGTCATGATTAAGTAAGAATGACACCACTGGACACTTTAAAAGGAGGCTGGTGCTTGGCATCATTGTTTCTCTTCTGTTAACCATGGTTATCTCTAAAGAAACACGTGCAGTCATGATTGCACTGCACAAAAATGGCCTAACAGGGAAGAGTATCGCAGCTAGAAAGATTGCACCTCAGTCAACAATCTATTGCATCATCAAGAACTTCAAGGAGAGAGGTTCCATTGTTGCCAAAAAGGCTCCAGGGCGCCCAAGAAAGACCAGCATGCGCCAGGACCGTTTCTTAAAAGTGTTTCAGCTGCGGGATCGGGCTACCAGCAGTGCAGAGCTTGCTCAGGAATGGCAGCAGGCAGGTGTGAGTGCATCTGCACGCACTGTGAGGCGGAGACTCTTGGAGCAAGGCCTGGTCTCAAGGAGGGCAGCAAAGAAGCCACTTCTCTCCAGAAAAAACATCAGGGACAGACTGATATTCTGCAAAAGGTACAGGGAGTGGACTGCTGAGGACTGGGGTAAAGTCATTTTCTCTGATGAATCCCTTTTTCGATTGTTTGGGACATCTGGAAAACAGCTTATTCGGAGAAGACGAGGTGAGCGCTACCACCAGTCTTGTCTCATGCCAACTGTAAAGCATCCTGAAACCATTCATGTGTGGGGTTGCTTCTCAGCCAAGGGAATCGGCTCTCTCACAGTCTTGCCTAAAAACACAGCCATGAATAAAGAATGGTACCAGAATGTCCTCCGAGAGCAACTTCTCCCAACCGTCAAAGAGCAGTTTGGCGATCAACAATGCCTTTTCCAGCATGATAGAGCACCTTGCCATAAAGCAAAGGTGATAACTAAATGGCTCAGGGAACAAAACATAGAGATTTTGGGTCCATGGCCTGGAAACTCCCCAGATCTTAATCCCATTGAGAACTTGTGGTCAATCATCAAGAGACGGGTGGACAAACAAAAACCTACAAATTCTGACAAAATGCAAGCATTGATTGTGCAAGAATGGACTGCTATCAGTCAGGATTTGGTCCAGAAGTTGATTGAGAGCATGCCAGGGAGAATTGCAGAGGTCCTGAAGAAGAAGGGTCAACACTGCAAATATTGACTTGCTGCATTAACTCATTCTAACTGTCAATATAAGCTTTTGTTACTCATAATATGATTGCAATTATATTTCTGTATGTGATAAAAACATCTGACAAACACACATAAAAACCAGAGGACAGCAGATCATGTGAAAATATAATATTTGTGTCATTCTCAAAACTTTTGGCCATGACTGTACTTAGCAGCTGATCCATGTGAATTATTATTGTTATGAAACTGTTTTGTTCATGTAATATGCCTGGTTCACCAGCAGGTGGCAGCTTGTATAGAATAGCTATCCTTAGAATGGAACTCACCATTTTATTCTCTCCCCTTTGGGCAGAAGTGGGCCAGCCCTGCTTCCTATCAGAAGGGAAGGGTTGCAGTTATAGTGTATACCAGTTTAGACTCCATATTGGAGTTGAGAAGACCTGAAAGAAGTAGCAGCCAGAGAAAAGTGTTCTTTGGCTGGAGCAGGAGCAACAAAAGGGAAGTATCTTGTAGAGCACCCGGACTCCATGCTAATTTAATTTACTAAGTGTCAGGAGGGGGATAACAGTCGAAGGCACCCCAATACAAAGATATCAGAACCAACTCAAAATCCAGTAACCAGACCCAAGCAGAGTTTAGCATAGCAGACAGAAAGAAATCAAAGTTATTAAGCCAGCCTGTCAGCCCAGCAGAGAAAGACAGAAAGCACAGTTACCAAGTTTGCCTGCCAGTTTATGCTAAAGCCTGCTGGAACCAAGAGAAAGCCTATATGTAAGAAAACCGACATAGAAGAAAGTGAAATGTGGGATGGCACTACAAACTCTCTTGCATCACCTATGAAACCAGTATCTGTCGGGTCCGGGAGAAGTCACTGCGACCCCGGTGGTGCTCAGCTCCAGTTTGACAGTCTAGGTATGGATGACATCCAAAAACAGAAGAAATGTAGAGAGCGGCACTCACCGGAATAGTTGATGCTTTATTAAATCTTCGGCATATACAAAATAGTTCGGGAGCGGGCGGTGTGCCCTACATGTATAACATGGGCGACGTCCGTTTCGCACACTCTGCGCCTCGTCAGGCCCTATGCGTCACAGCACTCGTGACCTCTTACCCTTTTAACTACGTCGCTGCCTCCGCGCATGCGCGGTGCTGCAACCACAGGTAAGTTTTGCAAAATGTTATACAATAAACAATAAAACAACCATTTACAACAATATTACCTTATAAAAAAAACCCTAAATCATTTCTATTGTTCAAGCCTAATGGTCCTAATGCCTCAGACCTCATTATCCATCTCGATTCTTTTCTTAGCAGATATTTGTGTCTATCTCCACCGTACGGTAATACGGGTACCGTCTCTAATCCTATAAATCTAGTGAGAGGTATACTGCACAAATATGTAGAACTGGATGTATTATCTAAGAAAAAAGCTGAAAAACTACTACCACTGTTTCCTATGAAGCCCACTTGGTACTTCCTACCTAAATTACATAAATGTGCCGAGCGTCCCCCCGGCCATCCGATCGTGGCGGGTATAGGATCTGTCACCGAACATTTATCCAGTTATATCAATTGGTTATTGAGACCGATATTGAAAGAAATTCTGTCATACGTGAAGGACACGGGCGACTTTCTCCGTACGCTGGATTCTTTCCAGTGGAAGGAGGGATTCAGCCTAGTGTCCTTAGACGTTGAAAGCCTGTACACACGCATCCCTCAGGATGCAGGTATGGAGACTGTATGCGATATATTGACTGGTACAGAAAAATCTGGAGTTTTTATAAACTTCATTAGAGAAGCATTAGAAGTCATATTGAAGAATAACACCTTTATGTTCGGTAACACCTGGTACCGCCAACGATTTGGGACAGCCATGGGAACGCCGGTAGCTTGTACATTTGCTAGTATTTATTTAGCTAGATTAGAAGATAGGTTTGTTTACTCTGTTAACAACCCTTTCCTCTCCTGTATACAGCTTTATTTGAGATACATTGATGATGTATTTATAGTATGGTCAGGGAATGAAGAACAGTTCCATGGCTTTGTGACATACTTAAATCAATCTAATGACATGAATATGTTATTCACCCATGTTTATGGAGGTCAGAAACTTCAATTTTTAGATGTTTCAGTTGAAGTGATGGATGGAGATTTGAGGGTAAGTGGGTATCGTAAACCCACCGCAACCAACTCCCTCTTGCATCACACTAGTTATCATCCTTCTAGTGTGAAAAAAGCTGTCCCATATGGACAATTCATCAGATTAAGGAGGATCAATAGTAGTGAGGAACAATTTTTAGTACAAGCAGAGGATTTGAAAAAAAGACTCCTGGCAAGAGGATACCCCCCTAGTATATTGAACAGAGCGCTGAAAAAAGCAATAAGTATAAAAAGAGAAGATTTGTTGACCAAAGTAAGAGGTGATAGAGATAGATCTAAGATCTGCCCTTTCACTTTTAGATATAGCCGATGGCCAATAGAATAAAAAAACATCATAAAAGATAACTGGGATATACTTATGGGGGATGATAACCTCAGGGAGCTGTTTGATCCAACCCCTGTAGTGTCTTTTAGAAGGACTCAAACAATAAAAAATAAAGTAGTGAGCAGCAGGTTCAAAGAAGACAGGAGTAGTACGTGGTTAGAAAAAAGCTTACCTATAGGAAACCATAGATGTGGTAATTGCGCATATTGTAAGTATAACGGACAATTGAAATATGTGAGAATAGGAAATATCGAATATAATGTCCGTGAATTGATCACATGTAGAACTAAATACATTGTATATATGGTGTTTTGTGATTGTGGGAGATTCTATATTGGTAAAACCATTAGATGCATTTTTGAGAGATTTAGGGAACATGCTGCATCTATAAATACTGGAAAAGGCTGCCCTCGCTTAATTGAGCATGTTAGGTCATGTCATAACAGCAATCAGGAGGTTCTGAGATTTATAGGATTAGAGACGGTACCCGTATTACCGTACGGTGGAGATAGACACAAATATCTGCTAAGAAAAGAATCGAGATGGATAATGAGGTCTGAGGCATTAGGACCATTAGGCTTGAACGATAGAAATGATTTAGGGGTGTTTTTATAACGTAATATTGTTGTAAATTGTTGTTTTATTGTTTATTGTATAACATTTTGCAAAACTTACCTGTGGTTGCAGCACCGCGCATGCGCAGAGGCAGCGATGTAGTTAAAAGCGTAAGAGGTCACGAGTGCTGTGACGCATAGGGCCTGACGAGGCGCAGAGTGCGCGAAACGGCCGTCGCCCATGTTATACATGTAGGGCACACCGCCCGCTCCTGAACTATTTTGTATATGCTGAAGATTTAATAAAGCATCAACTATTCCGGTGAGTGCCGCTCTCTTCATTTCTTCTGTTTTTGGATGTCATCTATACCTGTATGTAAGAAAAGCCTGAATATTGTTTGGAATCAAGTTTACCCAAGTAAAGCTCCTGTTAAAGTTTACTAAGGTCTGGACTCAAGTTATTCTTAATCCCTTATCTCAACCAACTCCCTTTATTTGCTAGGGCCACCTTGACACATATAGGCTGCATTGGCATTTCACTTAACTCAGCACTCAGCTCCATCGTAAGATATCTATAATGGAAAGTTTGGTCATGAACAAACTTTGCTCCACCAGCAATCAGCTTGTCTACAAGCTGAACCCCCAACTGGCTACGTTGCTGGCTGTACAGTTGCTGTCATGCCATTGTATTTGTGATTGTACTATCATGTGGCAGAAAAGGTGGGCCACTCCTTGTGATGTGGCAAGCTGCACTCAAAGGTGGACATCTAGAGCAGCTGTTACAGGTAGGGACAGTATGTGTCATTCATAGACCATTGGGCCAATGTTTTTGCCAGCAGTTGAGAGGCAGCACCCCTGCAATGTCGCCAGGTTCTTTTGATCCCCTTGTTGTCTGCTCTGTCGCTGTTGGGGACCCACAATGAGAAACTCTCGTGGGGAGGAGGAGGTGGTGCTGTCACTTGAGGAGGAGGAAGAGGAGTCCGAGTTGAAGGAGCAAGAGGATGATGATAGGGACACGGGCCAAGACACCCAATCATCTCAGGGGGATGCAGATAGACAGAACTGGCTCTTTAGACTCTTGTTATCAAATCAAAATGCGGGAATGTTTTCCTTCCTCCGACAGGAAGGCCAAATTACAATATTACCAGGAAACACTGTGTACACAGTTTGCTGCAGATTACGGCGAGCAGACTCCTGCCGCCAGCGTGTCTGGAAGAGAGGCCCCTCTACTCTCTCTGCAGTGTTGCCCAACTCCCGCCACTACAAGCAGCAGAAGCCACAACAGCAGTAGTAGCAGCAGCAGCGAGTTCAGTCTGTATGTCAGTGTCACTCAGACATCATTTACTATTGCAGTCATTGCATTTGAGAGCTTGGGGAACAGGAATAATTCATAAAAAAGAAATGAAAAAAGAATAAAACAAGGAGACTAGAGGATATTATATACCAATTTTTGTGGCAATTGGAGCAAATTCATTTCTTCCGAACTGAACTTTTTCAAAAATTTGGTAAACCTGAACAGAATCTCGAGGGGTTCACTCATTCCTAGTGATATTTAATTTGACATTTTGCTTTTAGGCTGCAGAAGCACAAATAAAAATGGATTTGATATGCATATTCAGAAGAAAGCAGTAAGGAACGAAGGAAAGAATCAAGGAAGGAAAAATTAGAAAAAGAAGGGTGGGAAGGAAAGAAATGAAGGAAGGGATGATATTAAGGAAGAGAAGAATGAAGGAAGCGAGGGAGGCATGATAGTAAAGAAGGTAAAATAAGTTCTACAGATAAACACAATTTGTAATTTGATTGAAAACTGGCACTTCAAGTCTGCCCATTGACTATAAACGTCCTTGAGCTTTGCCCCCTGTGTGCAGCACCTGTACATAGAAGCTCTATGACTCAGCTGCCTCCTGACAGCCAAGAACATGGAGCTTTAACCTGAGACCTTTGTTCCTGGCCTCCAGGCTTTTGATCACTCTGACAAGCTTTCAAAGCCATCACAAATGCTTGTAATATCTCCCTCTCATTACTGCCGGTCACAGAACAGTTTACAACTACATATTGGGTGTTTTTGCAAACTTCAGAATCAGGAAAATAAATATTCAGGATTGATTTGCGGTTTACCCTTGTTATCTTATGGGAAAAATGAATTAAAAATTGAAAATCTTCGAAAAATATATATATTTTAAATTTCACCTTCCTTCTGTTTTAATTCTTGTGGGAAATCTAAAGGGTTAACAAACTTTGTAAAAATCAGTTTGGATTACATTGGAGGCTGTAGTTTCTAAAATATGTTCATTTATGGGAGGTTTCTATTATTTAAGCCCCTCAAAGACACTTTAGAACTGCAAAGGTCCTTTAAAATTAACTATTGGAAATTTTAATGAAAATCTTAAAAATTACAACTAAAATTTGAAGCCTTCTGGTGGAGGAGGAGCTAATGAGGTGGAGTTAAGCTGCACGCCTCGTCCAGGAGCTCCGCTTGTTTTGCGGTCTATGGCGGTCCGGTGCCCAGATTGATGTACCTTGGGGCTTGCAGTTTTGGTGGTGATCCTCTCCTTGGTGTCGGCTGGAGCGGGGAAGGTGGAGGCGGTGTCCGCGGGAGGACGGGTGAGGCGGCTCGGATCCTAGCGGGCCCGCTGACGAGCCTGGCAAGTCTTCCGCGTCATGTGACCGGAGGTTTCCTTCCGCGAGAACTGGTGCAAGCGGGCGAGTGAAGCCGTGAGGAGTCGGGAGGAGGCTGCACTGGCGTGGGTCAGCGTCGGGAAGGGTGAGAAGACCTGCTGGAGCCCTGGGTCGGCGGGGGCACCTGGCTACACCCGGAATATTGAATATCACCGATGGCAGCATCTTTATATTTCTGGACTGGGTGAGATTGATCCTGTTTTATTTTTTGCTTCCTCCTTGCATAGAAGACTGGATATTACTAACTCCTATTAATCTTCTAACGGAGGCTGCCGTATTAATCCACTTTTCACCGGCTGTACCGGCATTTCATCCAGCTGTTTGCCCCCAACTGTGGAACTTCTGATATTAACCCTATTAACTTTAACTGTAACCTTATCCATTCTACTCAAATGATAAAATTTAGGTGTTAATATTATACAGAGGGGTGGATAGGCTGTTGAAGGTTTGGGGAAGCTGAGGCTGGGATATATCTGCCTTGGTCCTTGGTCTCTGAGGGCCGGTTGTGACATTAAAGGAGTGGAGGAATTGTGTCAGTACACTTCAGACTTTGTTGTTGGGTGCGGCACTTTGATCCACAATGCCTCCTCCTCGTGGGAACAAAGAGCAGAGGAAATCATTGAGCCCTGCAGAGGAGGTGAAAGAGAGCAAGGGCACGTCCCACATTGATAAACTGTTTGCTTCACCCTCTACTCAGAACAAGTTAAAAGGGGCAGCTAAAAATACATCTGATGCTGTGAACACTAAGGGGCTTGAGGTTGCTACAGGAGCAATGGCTCAACTGATTGATCAACCTCCCTGGGTTGCGAGTTTAATGGCAGCAATGAACAGATGTGATGACTCCGTGAAGGAGGTTAAGATACAAATCGTGGCCATTAGCTCTGAGCTCTCTCTGATTAGAAACGATATAGTCACTATCAAGGAGAGCTTCAGGGAAGCGGAGAACCGTATCAGCACGTTGGAGGATGAAATGCATGGTTTGAAAAAAGAGGTGTTGGCGCTTAAAAAAAATTATGACGAACTGAAAGATAAAACTATTGATCTTGAGGACAGATCTCGCAGATCTAATCTGCGTATCCTTGGTATACACGAGGGGGCGCAAGGGCCAGACATAATAAACTTTCTGGAGAAGTGGCTGTTGGAGGTTGTTGGTAAAGACTACTTCTCAAGGGTCTTCTGCTTGGAAAGAGCCCATCGTGTTCCAGTTAAGCCTCCCCCTGTTGGCTCTCCTCCGCGCGCAATTATTTGTAAATTTTTAAATTTCAGGGATAGAGATACTATAATTAGGAGAAATAGAGAAGTGGGTCCCTTTGTTTGTAACAACTCCCCAATAGCTATTTTCCCAGATTATGCGCTGGAGACAAGAAAAAATAGAATGCAATTCCAACAGGTTAAAAAAAGACTGCAAAAGAACAATGTAAAATATGGGTTACTTTATCCCGCTAGATTACGGTTGGAATTTAAAGGGAAGACCTGGTTCTTTGATTCCCCGTCTGAAGTTTCGGACTGGCTTGATCGCAAAGGACTTAAAGATGTTTGAATAGTGGATTAGGAGCTCCTGGACTTTAGTTCAGTTTAGGGGCCTGTTTGTTAGAGGTAGACAGGCTGCTCAGGGTAGTAGGAGGGGGGGTGGGTCCTGAGTCCTCCAGGGTAGTGGGAGGGGGTATGGTTCTTTTTTTTTTTTTTTTTTTTTTTTTTTTAAATAGTCACGTAATAAGGAGCACAAAAGTGTTATGGTAGATACACGTATTTTGTTTTGGAATATTCGAGGAGTATTGGAAAAAAGTAAACGATTAGCTATTATGGATATTATTAAGAATTATTGCCCATGTATTGTTGGCCTAATGGAGACACATTTAACTAGGGACACTATTCATTTGCTTAATAAAACTTGGTGGAAAGCTCAATTTCACTCTGTTTATTCGAACTATTCGAGGGGGGTTTCCGTCCTTATTCATAAGAATTGTAGTTGGGAGTTATTAGATGAAGAAATTGATAGGGAAGGTTGTTATGTGTTGTTGCATGGTAAGATAGGGAATATTTCTTTAGTTTTGGCATTTATTTATATTCCCCCTCCTTATAATACTAGGGTGTTAAATAGGGTAATGTGGTTTTGGAAGGGGAAAGAGGGAGGTAGGGCACTTCTCATTATGGGGGATTACAATGCAGTTCCGGATGAGGAGCTAGACAGGCACCGGACCTATCAGGTTGCAATACCTACTATGGGCTCCCCCCTGTTGAGATACATGCAGGAGATGGACCTCCACGATGTTTGGAGGGAAAAGTATCCAGAGGGTAGCTCATTTTCTTGTTGGAATAAATCTAGTAAGGTTTTTTCGAGAATTGATAACGTCTTGGTGGACAGAAGTGGGTATAACCTGGTGAGAGACGTAAAATATTTAGTGAGATCACTCTCTGATCATTCGCCGGTAGTGGTAGAACTTAAAGGAGAGATAACCCATAAGATAAAATCTATGAATTTAAACCCATATTGGTTAAAATTAATTTCCTCTAAAGAAGAGATTACTAAAGATATAGCTGAAATTCTGGAGCAAAATTGGGGATCGACAACAGAAAATATAGTCTGGGATATGATTAAGGCGTACATCAGAGGTAAATATTTTGGAATAATAGGATCATTGAAAAGAAATTATAAAAAAAAAAAGAGATGGCACTTAGGCTTGTTCCTTAACTTTCATAACCTGGCTATCTTCAGTTTAAATCGGAAGAAAATAGGGAGGCTTTGATGGAAGCTGAGTGTAACTTGAAAGCATACTTATTGGAAAAAGCTAAACATAGGATGGCATTTTACGTAAAACAACGTCACCTGGATTTGGGTAGGCCTTCCAAGTACTTGATGTCTATCATTAGGGCCCAAGAGGAAGGGAAAATAATAGGATCAATAAGGAACATGCAAGGGAAGATTGTTAATAACTCTGAGGAGATCAGAGGAGCATTTAGGGAGTTCTTTATGGTACTATATTCAACTCAGGTACAGCATGCTAATGATAGCCTAAACGAGTTTCTTGGGGATATACAATTTCCGGCCCTGTCGGAGATGCAGAGGAGGTTACTGGATAGCCCTATCACTCTGCTAGAACTCAGAGAGGCACTTGCGTCATGCAGAGGGAACAGTGCGGCCGGGGCGGACGGGATCCCTTTTGAAATTTTCAGAGTCCATGGAGAGGTATTGCTTCCAGCCCTGTTGAGGGTTATAGATGCAGCTATCGAGACTGGTAGGTTACCGGACTCGATGTTAGAAGCAACTATAATCTTAATTCCAAAAAAAAAAGAAAAGGACAGTTTGGATATGGGATCTTTTCGTCCGATCTCCCTATTAGGAACGGACATAAAGTTATTTGCGAGGGTTCTAGCCAATAGGCTAAGTAAGGTTATTGGTGACCTTGTCTCTACAGATCAGAATGGTTTTATTCCCGGCCGATCCGTGAAGAGAAACATACACAGGCTCTTTAGTAATATGGAGGCTGTGGGTTCGGCGGGTCCCCACTCCATCCTCTCGCTTGATGCTATTAAAGCTTTCGATAGGGTGGAGTGGGGATATTTATGGGAAGTGTTGAGACGTTTCTCCTTTGGGGCAAGGTATATCGAGATGGTGAAATTGTTATATAATGGTGTTATGGCCAAAGTGTGTATAAATGGTCAGTCATCTATATCGTTTCCCCTACAAAGGGGGACAAGACAGGGATGTCCCCTATCCCCCATGTTGTATGCATTAAGTATAGAACCCTTAGCTATATGGATCCGCAATAATAATAAGATTAGGGGTTTTGGAGTTAGAGGGGTTGGAGACAAGATCTCGCTGTATGCTGATGATCTTTTGTTGTTTTTGGAAGATCCGGCTACCGTGGTTCCCATTATTATTGAATTGATTGAGCGGTGCGGTAAGTTTTCGGGGATGGCCATCAACTGGGGGAAGTCCATCCTGATGCCACTTGGGGATGGTGGGGGGTTGGCCTTCCCGCAGTTGATGATCCTGAACCAAGGCAAGTGTTTTAAATATCTCGGGGTTAACGTTTCAAATAAAATTAGTCAATTTAATAAGAATAATATAGAAAAAGAGATCAGGGTGATTGATAATAAGACAGCAATATGGGTAGGTTTGGCTTTATCAAAGGCAGATAGAATAGCTCTGATCCGGTCGGTACTGTTCCCTAGACTATTATTCCTCTTTTATGTTACTCCGATATAGATCCAGGATAAATATTTCAATAGAATTATTGCGACATTAAACAAGCTGATATGGGGCAGAAAACGTACGCGAATTAAGTATGATTATCTAACGATCAGTAAGGATAAGGGGGGGCTTGGCCTTCCAGATTTAAAGTCTTATTTTTTAGCTTCGCAACTATTCTGGTTAAGATGCCCCAGCCAAAGCGAAGTCTTGAGATATCTGTTAAATGTACACTCTCAAAGATATGGTAATGTACTACAATTGATGGAGTCTGGGGTGTTGGAATATGGTACATGGAAGGATAAATGGATAGTTAAGTGTTGGTGTAAGACGTGGAAAAAATGTAAAAAGCTTTTAGTTATGGAGGGTACTTTTGAAAATGTTTCACTTTGGGGTCTCGCAAACCTATTAGAGGTCAGTGAGGTGGGAGGTTTCAAAAATTTTCAATCGTCAGGAATATTGGAATTAAGGAATGTATTAAGAAATGGGACCCTAAAATCGTGGGAGGAGTTGAAATCGGAATTTGGTCTGAGGAATGAACTATGGATGGAATATTTGAGACTGCATGAGTTTGTGGGTACTTTCCTGAGGCGGTCAAGAATTTTAGAAGTACAGGGTGTGTTTAAGATTATATATCAAGGTTTGGATTGTAAAAAAAAAGGTGATCTCTACCCTTTACAAGGCTTTAAAAAGTGGATTAAGTATTAAATATAAAAGTGAGTTAGATTGGGAAAGAGATATTGGACAGATTGGGGTAGAAAGTTGGGGTAGAATTAACAAAAATATAAAAATGGTCTCCGCCTCTGAGTCCCACAGACTGATTCAGTTCAACCTAATTCACAGACTTTATTGTACTCCTATTTTCCTTAATAAGATTGGAGTGAGGTCCAGTGCTGACTGTCCGAGATGTGAGGAAGAGGAAGCTGGTTGGATTCATCTATTATGGGAGTGCGCTAAGATTAAACCTTTTTGGGTTGATATCCTTTCATTGATTGAGAGTATATTAAATATAAAAATCAACTGGGATTTGAAGTTAATTATATTGGGGGATGACACAAAAATAAAACTCCCTAATAAACGAAGAAGGAAATTATTGAGAATGATCTTTCTTGCCCGACTTTGTATAGTCAAGCACTGGTTCTCTCCCATTTTATTCCATGTTAACCTATGGAAAGAATTTTATAGACTTTATGAAGTGGATCGATAAAAGATGTTCCTCTTGTCCCTCTTTCCTTTTTTTTTTTTTTTTTTTGCGCGGAGGACTCAGGTTGGGTAGGAGGGACGGTAAAGGGGATATTTGTACTGTGTAATATTGGTTATTAATTCTCTTTATTGTGTTGGTTTGGAAAATTTAAATAAAATATTTGGAATTTAAAAAAATTTGAAGCCTTCTAACGTCCTCAAAAAATAAAATTACATTTCCAAAATTATGCCAACATAAAGTGGACATATGGTGAATGTTCATTAATAACAATTTTATTAGATATCCCTATGCAACTTAAAAGCAGAGAAATTCATATTTAAAAAATTGTGATTGTTTTTCAAAATTTTCAGTAAATTTTGATTTTTTTATAAATAAAGGTAAAACATATTGACTCAAATTTACCATTAACATGAAGTACAATGTGTCATGAGAAAACAGTCTCTGAATGGCTTGGATAAGTAAAAACGTTCCAAAGTTATTACCACATGAAGTGACACATGTCAGATTCGCAAAATTAGGCCTGGTCTTGAAGTGGTTAAGGACGATGTCAGGAGGGTTGTGGTCAGTCATTCCTATTGTGAATAACGACATAGAGGATAGGAGTAGTAGTACTGTTTTTATTTTTTCAGATGACACTAAGCTATGTAGTACCGTGCAGTCTATGGAAGATGTCCAAAAACTACAAACTGATTTGGACACTTTGTTTGGGCATCCACTTGGCAAATGAGGTTCAGTGAGGATAAATGTAAAGTTCTGCATCTTGGTAGTAATAATCTCTGTGCATCATATGTCCTAGGGGATGTACCACAGGGAGAGTCAATTTTAGAGAAGGATTTGGGTGTCCTTGTAGATCATAGACTAAGACTACATGCACACGTGAAAAAAACAAACATATGTTAAAAGTGGAGACACTGTCAGTTTTTCATGCCCATTTTTCAACCATTTGTGCATCCATTTTATGGCCATCTGTCTATTTTTAATGGCCGTTTTGCCTCCGTTTTTCATGACCATTAAAAATGACCATGAAAAACAGAATAATTTCATTGGCTTTTTATTATAAAGATCCCAATCCCTGCAGTGCCCTGATACAGGTTGTAGCAGATGTTCTATTGGGACATGCGCCAGGATTTTTCACATTGTGGTACAATATTTTGTGCATTAATAATAAGGATTTAATTATAATCTCGAGGCTAATTTCGGAGTTACCAGAAGTGTTGGCGTGTGTTCCATGGTGAAATGCACTCCAATGGCAACACAATGCTGGCATTTACTTATGTTTGAGGTTCATATGAGCCTTGGGAACCTATTTGTGAGTTTGTTTTTTTTTCCCTTTTCATTCGAAATTGGTTAATTATGTAAGCAAAATAGGTAATGGTACTTTAGGGGAAGTAGGAGGGATAAAGGATATGACGTTATACATTCCAGCATGGAACCCATGCCATCTGTGTGTGGACATATTATGGAGCATATAATCCTTAACAGGTGATATTATGATGAATTAGGATTATCCTCTCAGGTGTTTTTAATGTTTTGATATTCAGTAGGGTATTTAACCCCTTAAGGACCCGTGCCGTACATGTACTGCGTGCTGATCAGGCGGGTGCAGGAGCTGCGCCAGACCGATCAGCGGTAGGAGTCCCGCTGTCACAAATGGCCGGAGACCTGCTGTGTGAAAACACAGATGCAAGTGTATTAAACCGGGTCAAAGCATAACCCCTGGTATGCCGTGGTCAAAGCGGCATAACACACTCGGTGTTAGCAAGTCTCCACAGTTATGTAAACAGAAGACAGAGGAGCGTTGTTAAGGCTCAAAATGGGCCACTTTACAGCTATTTTTCTAATAGAAATGTATGGTTTCAGTAATTAACGTATATATCAAAAATGGTCAATATAACTGCCCCTACATATTACACAAATAAAAATAGAATGGCAGTTACACTTTAAATGCGTAAGTCTGTGCGTATAGATTCTGAAAGAGATGTAATGGAGCAATTGTGTAAGTGTTTGCTGTCAGCTCTATATATGATAAACTGTGCATTTCATGTTTTTAATTGAGTGACCTTTTCATTGACTAATGAATACAGTAGTTACAGATTATTTTACTTTTTAATTTCTCGTTTGAAGAGTCATATTAGAGTTCTTCTTGCATTTTTCATAAAGACAGTATATCAGAGTGTGTGAGCTTTCATACCAGCGTTTTCACTTTATGCTATTGAGATCCATCATAGGGGTTCTATAGCAGGGAAAAACGCTTCAAATTTGTCACCATTCATTGTCAATGGGGGCAAAACTGAACTGAATGGAACGGAAAGCTCCAAAATGCATTCCATTCCATTTCATTGCATTCCCATGACGTACACAAAAAAGCAGCAAGCAGCGTTTTTGAGTGCGCCCCGAGATGCAGATCCGTCATGACTCTAACAATGACAATATAAGTCAATAGTGACTGATCTGTTTTCTCTGACACAAAAAAAACAGATCCGTCTCCCATTGACTTACAATGGTATTGTTGAGACAGGCCTCAATAATATAATTTCAGCTGTACAGTGTTTGTTGGGAGTGGTCTATTATATGTAGGAGGGGCTTATAATAATGAGCGTGGCTAAACACTTTGCGCACCACACTTTTACATGTAGGCGGGGCTTTGAGAAATGGGCGGGGCGAAAAATTGGCATGGCACGCTATGCGAGACGCATTTTGGGGTTTTCGGACCCCCCTAGACAAAATTCCTGGGTTCTCCCCTGCTCACATATAGCTCAGTATTGAGACCACTATCGATCCTAGTCAAGTATTCAACGCCTTTGGCTGTGAAACAACCTCATATAATCAGGCTTCCTCCACCGAACTTGACAGTTCCTTCAATCTCTCGATCCATTAGCCCCCTTTTCCCTTGTTTCCTTTAGACCAATTTGCACCCATCAGAGCCCAGTCTATTGACTTTCATTTCATCGCCTCAATCCACAGTTTCAAATATTCTACTGTCCACAGTTCGTACTTTTTTTGCCAACTCGAGCCAATGCTTCTTATGAAAATATTGAAGTTGAGGCTTCTTCACCTTTTTTTTGGGCCACTATTCCAAACTTGTGTAATGCACATTGCATGGTGCTTACATAGATGCCTGTGATCTAATTATTGCAAAGCGTACAAGCTGTTGCACCAGAACTGATAGACCTTGTGATGAGCTGACTTGCTGACTCCGATATTTTGTCTGGACGTCCACCTCTTGCCTTTGCAATGAATGGACGGACTTCATTTTGTACTCTTCCAACTGTCATGGCGCTCACATGATGCAATTTGGCAATTTTCTTGGCTGAAATACCGCTATTAGTGAGATGATGCTGTTTCTCTTTTCCTGGGAAATCTTTTTCATAGCTGCTTCTTGATTCAAACCAGTGACCTTTCGCTTGAAAATCAACCTAATAACACACCGAGCTATTAGGGAATGTGAGAACAGGTTGTAATTTGTAGTATACAAGAAGAAAAAGAAGCAAAACAGTAACAATGCAGTTACATGAGAAGAATCTGAAGAACTAATCATATGATAAATAGCTGCAAGTCCAATTTATGTATGAGATAGCCGAGATGATTGTCTATAAAATGACTGTAGTCTCACGTCCGAAGCTGTAGTGGGATATGGAGCCTGAAAGTCACAACTTCAAAACATTGTTACCCTTTTGCTCTTAAGTGTCCAGTAGTACCATACGTGTCCTCCCATGATTATGAGATGACTCTGCTGATCCTGCCTCAGTCTAGCCAGCTAAAAAAACAGCAAATGTCAATCTATTGTGGGTGTTCCAGTGGCCAGTCTAAAAATTTGAATATTTTATGATTCTTTTCATTACATTAAAAAAAAAGTTCTATATACAGCAAAAAGACTCACACTCTAACCATTTTTCTAACCTACAAAGTGTTACTGCTTATTCCAAACTTTTTTTTTTGTTAATTTTAGGACCAGCTGCCAATGTGGACCACTTCATGTCTGTTTCAGTATATTGCTCCGAGCTATGGCTGCTATTTCAAATGAATGGAAAGAAGCTCAAGCTGGCTTTAAACACTGCCCAGTAGAAGAAAGCATTTTCATGAGCAGGGACTTTTATGTTGCCACCCGGCATGCAATAAGTCCTCCTCATTTGCTTCCATGTAGGGCTGGGCGATTAATCGAATTAATTCGATTAATTCGCCAATTGCAAGCCTCATTATTTTATTTTTTAGGAAAATCGTGAATTCGATTTTCCTAAAATGGCGCCCAACATATAAAATAAAAGAAATCTCTCACCTGTCCTGCGCCGCGGCTCCGCTCTGGTGTCCGGCGCTCCTCTTCTTTTCCGGGGCTGCGCTGCACTGTCCTGACCGCATACAGCGTCAGGACGTAGTGCGCGCACTCTGACCTGACGCTACACGCAGTCAGGTGACAGTGCAGGGCCGGGAGAAGAAGAGGGGCGCCGGACCCGGAGCAGAGCCACGGTGCAGAACAGGTAAGAGATTTTTTTTATTATTATTATGATGGTGGCTGATCGAGGTCTGAAGGGGGCACTTTCGGCTGCTCTGAGGTCTGAAGGGGGCACTTTCGGCTGCTCTGAGGTCTGGAGGGGGCACTTTCGGCTGCTCTGAGGTCTGGAGGGGGCACTTTGGGCTGCTCTGAGGTCTGAAGGGGGCACTTTGGGCTGCTCTGAGGTCTGGAGGGGGCACTTTGGGCTGCTCTGAGGTCTGGAGGGGGCACTTTGGGCTGCTCTGAGGTCTGGAGGGGGCACTTTGGGCTGCTCTGAGGTCTGAAGGGGGAACTTTAGGCTGCTCTGAGGTCTGGAGGGGGCACTTTGGGCTGCTCTGAGGTCTGAAGGGGGCACTTTGGGCTGCTCTGAGGTCTGAAGGGGGAACTTTAGGCTGCTCTGAGGTCTGGAGGGGGCACTTTGGGCTGCTCTGAGGTCTGAAGGGGGCACTTTGGGCTGATCTGAGGTCTGAAGGGGGCACTTTGGGCTGATCTGAGGTCTGAAGGGGGCACTTTGGGCTGCTCTGAGGTCTGAAGGGGGCACTTTGGGCTGCTCTGAGGTCTGAAGGGGGCACTCTGGGCTAATCTGAGGTCTGATGGGGGCACAGTGGGTTAATCTGAGGTCTGATGGGGCATAGTGGGTTAATATGAGGTCTGATGGGGGCACAGTGGGCTGATGTGGGGTCTGATGGGGCACAATGGGCTGATGTGGGGTCTGATGGGGCACAATGGGCTGATGTGGGGTCTGATGGGGCACAATGGGCTGATGTGGGGTCTGATGGGGCACAATGGGCTGATGGGGTCTGATGGGGCACAATGGGCTGATCTGAGGTCTGATGGGGCATAATGGGCTGATCTGAGGTCCAATGGGACACAGTGGGCTGATCTGAGGTCAGATGGGGGCACAGTGGGCTGATCTGAGGTCTGATGAGGGCACAGTGGGCCGATCTGAGGTCTGATGGGGGCTCGGTGGGCTCATCTGAGGTCTGATGGGGGCACGGTGGGCTGATCTGAGGTCTGATGGGGGCACGGTGGGCTGATGTTAGGTCTGATGAGGACACAGTGGGCTGATCTGAGGTCTGATGGGGGCATAGTGGGCTGATCTGAGGTCTGGTGGGGGCACAGTGGGCTGATCTGAGGTCTGATGGGGGCACAGTGGGCTGATCTGAGGTCTGATGGGGGCACAGTGGGCTGATCTGAGGTCTGATGGGGGCACAGTGGGCTGATCTGAGGTCTGATGGGGGCAAAGTGGGCTGATCTGAGGTCTGATGAGGGTATAGTGGGCTGATGTGAGGTCTGGTGGAGCCACAGTAGGCTTTTTTTATTTATTTTTTTATATTTTTACTAACATAAGAAAATCGAGATTTAAATCGTGAATCGTCCAAAATTAAGAAAAAAAAATCGAGATTTTTTTTTTTGGCCATATAGCCCAGCTCTACTTCCATGTCACCACTTCTTTGTAGGAGGTAGAAGTGTTGTTTTCTGATTACGCTGCTGCCTTCACAACTGTACTGTAAAACTTTTTTTTCAATTCATGTTCTATTAATGTGATTTTCATTTACATCTTGTTGTCTGCTAAGAAATCAATTCAGTGTTAAACTACGCTGCAAACTTAATTGCGAACAAATTTCCACTGATCCTCGACTTAAAGGGACACTATCGCGAAGAAAAAAATTTTGATATGTTTTACAACATAACAAAAGCAGGTTTTAACATAATGTATTTTTCAAATTGTGTAAATGTTTTTTTTTTTTATTCAGTTTTCTTGCCTTACATGGGGACTGCCATGTTGGAAGTAAAGTGTGACAGTCTGGGTTTACAACACAATGGCACCTCACTTACGGCAGGCATGTACATAGGTTTCCTCAGTTGCTGCCGACCCTATAGAGAATGAATGGAAGACGTGAGCCCGCCCCTGTGATGACACCAGTAACAGACAGCCAGGTCCTCCCTCCTTGCTGCTGGGGGAAGCCCACTGTGCCTGCTCCTCACTCCTGCAGCAGCGTCCTTGTCTTCATTAGGCTGCCTGTTCTAAATTCTATGGCAGCTCACCCCAGCAGTGCAGACAATTTTTGCTGAGTGTACTGCTGGGGTGAGCGGCCCAGGACTCAGAAACAGAGTAGATGGAGGTTCTTGGGGCTGTAGGACTATAGTGATGTAATCGGCCATGTGACCAGTGGGGGAGGAGCCTGAGGAGCAGAGATCGGTGTTTTTGTAACAAAGACATTGTCTCATCTTATCTTGCTGAAGCAGTGATGTCACCGCTGAAGGTGTGATTTGGTGATGTCATTGGTACCACCCACTTTTTTGCAGCATGCCTACTTACAGGTTGCTCAAAGCCTCATTTGGCCAGCAGAGCTCCTCCTGGTGACCAAAGATGGTAAATATGGTAAAATCTAATATTTATTTATAATATTTCACACATTGGAATTTTTATTTATTTATTTATTATTTCTTACAAATATATAATAGATTTTTTTAGCATAAATAAAATATAGAACAGGTTTTTGTGATAGATTCCCTTTAATAATGCAGATAATCTGATAGTCCAGCCCAGAGCTGCAGAACAATGTGGAACTTTAAAGGGGTTCTCTGGGATTTTATATATTGATGGACTATCCTCAGGATAGGTCATTAATATCAGTTCAGTGGTGGTCTGACTGCTTCACATGAGTGCTCAGCCCTCTTTCTAGGCCATGTGATGTCACCTTCATCGGTCACATGCCCTAAGTGCATCTCAGTCCCATTCAAGTGAATGGGGCTGAGCTGAAATACCAAGCACATCCCCTATCCAATGGAGAACCCCAGTCAGCTCCACAGATTCCACAAACATCTGGTCTGTCTCCCAACATATTGATGACCTATCCTGAGGACACGCCAGCAGTATGAAAAGACCCGATAACCACTTCAATCTTATCTTCCTACTCCCTGGTTCATCTTCAGCTATGGAGGACCCTGCAGTGAGAAGCCTTAAATAAGAGGACGGGTCTGGTCTGGATTCTGAACTTTTTGGTATTGCTAAGGTTTGTAGCCTGCATTTTTTAGCCTGGTCTATGGTCTGAATATATTTTATGTTCTGGTCTGTAGTCTGTATTTTGTGGTCTGGGGTCTGAATATATTTTATGTTCTGGTCTGTGGTCTGTATTTTGTGGTCTGGTCTGGGGTCTGAATATATTTTCTGCTCTGATCTGTAGTCGGCATTTTGGGGTCTGGTCTGGGGTCTGAATATTTTTTTCTTCTCTGGTCTGGGGTCTAATCTGTTTGCTTTTGATTCAGTCTGGAGCATGGATTAATGTTGACAGTTCTAGGTTCAAAATTTCATAACAGGTATATAGCATGCAAAATCTGGAACACCCAGTATATGCCACTAATAATGCTGGTCTCTCTGAACTCCCTCAGGCACTTGGGTAACTTTAACGTCGCGCTGAATCCTCGCCTTAATGAACCATGAATGCTTTCATGTTACTTCACTTATTGATTTGCAAGTCGTGGTGTTACTCAAAAATGTAGATCATCAGAAGGTATATTTTTGTGCCTTATTTTGCAGCAACAATAGCATTTTCCTATATAGCATCAGAGAATTGACTTGAAAAGTCATTTAGGATAAGAAAGGAAAAAAAAAAAACAACAAAAAACAATAAAACTACTTTGAAATAGGAATATACCGAGCTCGGGTTTGCTTGCTGTGTAAAGTGAACTCCAGAGTAAAATAAAAATATGTTACTACTTAAGAAAAGCTTTCATGTGTGCCTTTGACGAGCCCAATATGGCAGTTTTCACCAAAGCATGCATAAATGCAAAAAGTACGAAGATGTTGAAAGCACAATAAACTCAATCTGTTTGCTTTCTGCTGATGTTATGGAAAAGAAATAATATCCCCTTGATGTATCAGATTCAATGTTTTTATGCATTTCATTTTTTCCCTTTTTGTCCAACATCCTCTCATAGTTTGTGTTTTCTGGATATATTATGCTAAAAGGTATCAGAAAGCAAAATATATTGCACGAATCCTAAGTGAAAAAAAACCCGAATTACAGGGCCAGGCTTTGACCTCCGGGACTTAAGGACTTGATGCTTGTTTCCCTCAGCCTCTCTACATCCTTTCCATTACCCTTGGGCCAATTCTTCACCTCTTTGTTGACCATGAATAACTTTTTCATACAGTTGGAAGTCTTACTTTTGTCCTTGTTTCCCCAATGTAATGGGAGTGGTCCAACCTGTGGCTGTACCAAGTTCTGTGTCTCCATAAAATTAAAGGGTATTCCAGTTGTGGCAAGTTATCCCCTGTCCAATATTAGATTGGCAAGGGACTTACAGCTCAGGCTTTAACAGGAACTCCATACCACCCAAACAAATGTAGAGGCAGATTATGCATATGCACTGATGCTCCATTCTTCACTATTGGAGATAGTTGAGTTTTTTGGATATTTTTTGAATTCTGATAAAGATGGAGAGGCAGAGCACATGCCCTGCCCTGCCACTCCGTTACTTTCAGAGGGTTCTGTGAGTTAAAGGGGTTGTCCCACGAAAAATATTCTACAGTTTTCAAACCAGCACCTGGATCTGAATACTTTTGTAATTGCATGTCATTAAAAATTTTGTATAGCCACTGAGTTATTCCATAAAATGTATCTGTATAGGACCACTTAATTTCTTATTTCTTTGACCTATTCACTGAGAAGGCCGCACATGCTCAGTTTCATCTTTCAACTGCCTCCTGAGCTGTGATAGGGAGAGCTGAGACACGCCTCCTGAGCTGTTATAGGGAGAGCTGAGACACTCCTCCTGAGCTGTGATAGGGAGAGTATGGGCACGCCTCCTGAGCTGTGATAGGGAGAGATTAGACACACCCCCTTAGCTGCAGTGGAAAAGACACTTCCTTGAGCTGTCAGAGTAATAGAAATCTAGCAGAGCAATACATGTGGAGATCTCTGGATACATGTGAGGTACAGGGCTGGTTCTAGCTTTGTTAGAAAGAGGTTGTCATGTACTATATGATGTCTGATTTTCATTTTTTACATTATTCATGGGATAACCCCTTTAAGGGGTCTCCATTCTCTTGATCAGTCATTGTCTCAGTGGTAGAGCTCCCACCGATCTAATAGTTATCCCCTTTCCTGTGGATAAGGAATAACTTACTGCAACCAGAATATTCCTTTTAGGCACTGAAAACGATCAAACAAAATATAGCCCAATTACATAAAACCAAAAATAAATGCTCAGAAATTTTTTTATCTTCGTTTACATTAAGTTTTAGCCTTTCATTTGCCACATATGCTGGGCATATGTCAAAAATATCACCTAATGGAGTCCTTTTGGCTTCCATGGGGTTGGTATATACCTGTGTATCATTTAATGTATACAAAAACATGGTTGACTATACAGTCATGGCCAAACGTTTGGAGACTGCTGATTCACTTTTATTATGGCAATTTGCATTTGTTAGGAAGAGTGAATAGATGAATTGCAATTAATTAAAAAGTTACATGGGAGCTACTGAAACAACGAGTGCCAGCCAGTTGATCTGTTTACCGGCTACCTGGTGGTCAGGACTTAGTCTTGTCTCACCTTAGAAACACAGAGATGAGACAACCCCTTTAATGCTATTTATTTCTAAAAATGTAAGTCTTTTTTAAACTCATCAACTGTTCCTGTACCAGAGATGGTACACAGCATTGAGATGGGAAAACCTTCCTCAAAACAATAAAATTGAGGGATCCACAACAGGGATGACCATAGTCAGATATGGATACCTCCATAAGGTCCAGGATCCCTCCCTACTATGAACCTAGTGGTATTTTGCTTTTAAAATTTTTAAGGTTAAAACCAGATGCCGAACATGGTGGATGAATCAAACATGGCCGCTAGATTATTGCAGCAACACTGTCCCTAGCACATGATCGCTTGCCACGTCTTTCCCTATACTCAGCTGACAGAAAAATGTCGGAGACCGTGGGAGATGTGACATCACAGAGAATAGCTACCCGTGGATTGCCTGGCTGCATGACATTATGGGTGATCTTGCGTTCCAAGGCTTGTTACTTTTACTTTGTAACATGTACAGTTGCCTTTTTAGGAAAAAACTGATTCGTTACCACAAAGCGCAAGGAAATTTGGCTTCTTTGCAAATCAAAGTTTTCCTAAACTTTGGACCAAATTCGTCTTTGAATGCTTTGCTTCACTCAACACTAGTAACTTCTAATCCAAGGAAATGGGCTCACTCACAATTTTCACATAAATAAAAATCGGATCAAAACCTTCTCCAAGAGCAACATCTCCAAAGCATCCAGGAGCAATGTGGTGATAAACAATGTTTTTTTCCAGAATGATAGAACACCATGTCAAAAAGACTGCTAGCTAAGTGACTTGGTGAACAAAACATTGAGATTTTGGGTCCATGGCCAGGAAACTCCCCAGATTGATATCCTGTTAAAGATCTTGTGGCCAATTCTCAAAAAGCAGGTGGACAAACAAAAACACAGTCATTGGATACATTTCAAGCACTGATTAGGTAAGAATTGGCTGCCATCACTCAGGATTTGGCTCAGAAGCTGAAATCTAGCATGCCAGGACATATGGTACAAGTCATGACATATAAGAGTCATCACTGGAAATATTGGGGGGTCATTTATTAAGATGGCGTTTTAGACGCCGGTCTTAATAAGTCCTTTAGTTGGCAGTGGATCTGCAGATGTTATGTAGAGGTGCCAGCCTCTATATACAGTTACTGCGACGCATCTAGCACCTATGTAAAATTACACCAGCTTCCTTGCTGGCATAGATTTAGACCATTTTCCATGCCTAAAACAGGCATAGAAAATGATGAATGAGATGGGCCTCTTGGCCCGTCCCTTTCCCCACCCGCGCCATGTCCCCTTTTTTAGACCTGACGTGAGCAGGGAAAATTCGCAGGTTGCAGTGCATATAACCCTTGGGCTACAATCTGCGACAGATATACTCCAAAAAGTGGTGTATATCTGTTTGTAAATGACCCCCATTGAGTCTTTGCATAAACTTCACCCATTTGTCCAAAAAAGTTAAAAACATATGAAATGCTTATAAATGTACTTCGATATATCATAGAAACATCTGACAAAAAGATCCAAAAACACAAGCAAAAGAACAATATTTGTGTCGGTCTCTTTTGTCTACTGCCAAAAACAGGGGTGTAACTACCATAGCGGCAGACCATGTGACTGCTATGGGGCCCAGGGCAAGAGGGGGCCCAGTCTTAGTTGGGATTATCTACTCTTCTACTGGAGGTGAAAACTTGGTCAGGACTCTACCTTCTAAAGGAACAACTTTTAACAAATGAGGCAGTGGAAAAATGGTCCAAGGGTCATTGAAAGGGGTTTAGGCAGAAACCCTTCTGTCCTGTGTGGGGCGTCTGGTTTGATCCATGCTATGGGGCCCTTACTTCTCTATATACGCCACTGGCCACAAATACTACAATGAGAGTGAATGAGCGATGGACGATGTACAGTAGTATATGTAGGAGCTTTCTCTCTGAGGTATATGTTGGGCAATGTTACCGACATACCCATCTGAAAGGCACAGATGTGATGTAAACAGAGCCTAAAATGGGACTTATTATCCATGTAGTAACCAAAAATGGCTTGTGATTTTTTCCTCCTTTATGCACCAGTAAATGATGTGCAGAATTTACTAAATCCGTCCGATGATTACAGGCTAAATTAGACGCAAAAATTACTGGATAACAAGCAAATTATATCTGACATTTGCAGCTTATTTATTCGATGGAAATATTTTTCGAATTCAATATTTTAGCTCTGCTTCACAATACAAGTCTTTTTGTGGATTCAGGCATAAAATAAGCTTTGAAAAGAAAAATTGAACAACGTAAAAAAGCAACAAAACTATAAAATACACTTAAATGCAGCATAAACAATAGTGATGGAGACATTATATAATACTCTGGATTTAAGACAACGCTTTGTGGGTCACATTCCCACCATATTTTCTCCATTAATTATGGTTCTTTTTTTTAATGTTTTTGAATTTCCGAAAACAAAATCGTTAGTTATTTTATGGGAAGCAGAGGGCCGGCAATTCCGATGAGAAAAAGGAGAACTGAATCCCCTGTTACAGCTGCCTAGCAACCGGATAACGACAAACATGCAGAACAATTACCCACATAACAATTAGTAAGAGCAGGAAATGTGTTTAAATTGCATATTATGATTTTCATTCAACATAACAGTAATTAAATTTCTTACAGCGAGTTGTGAAAATGAGCAATTATAAAAATGGAGGAAGTGTTAACATAAGAGGATTGCCGAAGCCTGTCATTTAGTTTATATACGATGTATCCACAAATAATGAATAGTAATGAAAGAGATGTCTTTTTTAGAGCCATGGCAGCCATTCTTGTTACAAAATGCAGTTGTGTCCTTCCTGGCCTTTCCTCTAGGCTTGACATTTCCCTAATTTGCTAGGTAATCAGCTTTGGAAAAAAAACAAAAAACATGTCATTTTGTGATATGCAGTCAGGAGATGTACACTCACCAGCCACTTTATTAGGTACACCTGTCCAACTGCTCGTTAACACTTAATTTCTAATCAGCCAATCACATGGCGGCAACTCAGTGCATTTAGGCATGTAGACATGGTCAAGACAATCTCCTGCAGTTCAAACCGAGCATCAGTATGGGGAAGAAAGGTGATTTGAGTGCCTTTGAACGTGGCATGGTTGTTGGTGCCAGAAGGGCTGGTCTGAGTATTTCAGAAACTACTGATCTACTGGGATTTTCACGCACAACCATCTCTAGGGTTTACAGAGAATGGTCCGAAAAAGAAAAAACATCCAGTGAGCGGCAGTTCTGTGGGCGGAAATGCCTTGTTGATGCCAGAGGTCAGAGGAGAATGGGCAGACTGGTTCGAGCTGATAGAAAGGCAACAGTGACTCAAATTGCCACCCGTTACAACCAAGGTAGGCAGAAGAGCATCTCTGAACGCACAGTACGTCGAACTTTGAGGCAGATGGGCTACAGCAGCAGAAGACCACACCGGGTGCCACTCCTTTCAGCTAAGAACAGGAAACTGAGGCTACAATTTGCACAAGCTCATCGAAATTGGACAGTAGAAGATTGGAAAAACGTTGCCTGGTCTGATGAGTCTCGATTTCTGCTGCGACATTCGGATGGTAGGGTCAGAATTTGGCGTCAACAACATGAAAGCATGGATCCATCCTGCCTTGTATCAACGGTTCAAGCTGGTGGTGGTGGTGTCATGGTGTGGGGAATATTTTCTTGGCACTCTTTGGGCCCCTTGGTACCAATTGAGCATCGTTGCAACGCCACAGCCTACCTGAGTATTGTTGCTGACCATGTCCATCCCTTTATGACCACAATGTACCCAACATCTGATGGCTACTTTCAGCAGGATAATGCGCCATGTCATAAAGCTGGAATCATCTCAGACTGGTTTCTTGAACATGACAATGGCCCTGATTTATCACACCTTCACTTCAAAAAGTCGCACGATAGGGCTTTTGCGACTTTTTTGCGCATTTTTTTGCGACTTTTTGCATGTGTACACCACTCACTCCAGTTTGTAATATGGGTGGAAGAGTGGGTGTGGTTAGCCATGTTAATGAGTTTCACTCCAGATTTATCATTGCGACTTTTTAAAAAAAGTCGCAAAATAGTCGCAATCTCACTCCAGGAGGAGGGTGGAGTAGGAAAAGTGGAGTAGCTTCTCTAGACAGAAGTGTTAGGTTTAAGGACAAGCCACATTTATCAAACAACCTGTGACGTTTGATAAATGTGACAGAAAGTACTCCAACACAGACTGAAGCAAAACTGACTTCAAATATTTTCCTAATGATAAATTCCCCCCAATGAGTTCACTGTACTCAAATGGCCTCCACAGTCACCAGATCTCAATCCAATAGAGCATCTTTGGGATGTGGTGGAACGGGAGATTCGCATCATGGATGTGCAGCCGACAAATCTGCGGCAACTGTGTGATGCCATCATGTCAATATGGACCAAAATCTCTGAGGAATGCTTCCAGCACCTTGTTGAATCTATGCCACGAAGAATTGAGGCAGTTCTGAAGGCAAAAGGGGGTCCAACCCGTTACTAGCATGGTGTACCTAATAAAGTGGCCAGTGAGTGTAGATGTTATATAGATGTCTATGTGTGACCACCAGTGGTTGTGTTGGGTATTACAAGCTGTCAGGGGCTTTACCCAGTAATGTGTAGAAATTGTATTGAGAAAAATTTTAGACCTTAACAAAATTCTCAGAGAAGTAACAGCAAACATGTAAATAGTGATTCTAGAATGTTTGAGTAATTAATGATAGACCTGGATGAAGATCAGTGGGGCAAAATTTTTGGTAGTGGACTTCCACCCACCTAAACCTGATCGCAACTGATCACAAACACATTGTTAGAACCAGACAGGTGGGTGTGCTCCTTCAGTCCACAAGCAGGAGAGCCGGCCAATTGGGGATAACCCGCAGTAGTGATGTCGGGGGTCACCTGATGCCAGCTGCATCACAGGACCGGTAGCACAGCCTATTTTAAACAGGCAACTACTAACCACAGTTGCCTGTGATTGTTTTTTTTCTTTTAGAAGATCCTCACTAGCCATTCTCTCCTGCTTTGGACCTTTTGGATTCTGTACCTAGCTTTGGATTCTGACACTGACCCTTGTGCCTGACAATTTGGACCCTGACATAAGTTCCTGGTATTGATATTGTTTCTGATTATTGTTCTCAGATTTTTTCCCATCTGTCTCTCCTGGTATTAACTTTAGCACAGTTCGATTGCTAATTTGTGTCTCCTCTAGTGATGAGCGAGCCGAAGCGGCAATATTCGGGATTCGCTCGAATATTGCCTGCTTTGGCTCGGCATCACGAGCCAGCGCGGACTCGTGATGATCCGTGCCGCCCGGGCCCCCCTTTAAAAAAAGCATACTTACCTGTTCTGGCCGCCGCTGTCCTCAGGCTCCGCACTCCACTATCTGGCCTGCCGGCGCGCACTATGACCTGAAGCTGCATCAGGTCATAGTGCGCGCCGGCAGGGAAGACAGTGGAGCGGAGGACAGCGGAGGACAGCAGCGGCCAAAACAGGTAAGTATGCTTTTTTAAAGTGGCTGGGTGGGCTGATCTGAGGTCTGAGGGGGGCACTGGGGGCTGATCTGAGGTCTGATGGGGGCATTGGGGGCTGATCTGAGGTTTGATAGGGGCACTAGGGGCTGATCTGAGGTCTGATGGGGCACTAGGGCTGATCTGAGGTCTAATGGGGGCACTGGGGGCTGATCTGAGGTCTGATGGGGGCACTAGGGGCTGATCTGGGGTCTAATGGGGGCACTGGGGGCTGATCTGAGGTCTCATGGGGCACTCTGGGCTGATCTGAGGTCTGAGGGGGCACTCTGGGCTGATCTGAAGTCTGATGGGGGCACTGGGGGCTTATGTGAGGTCTGATGGGGCACTGGGGGCTGATCTGAGGTCTAATGGGGGCACTGGGGGCTGATCTGAGGTCTGATGGGGGCACTGGGGGCTAATCTGAGGTCTGATGGGGGTATTAGGGGCTGATCTGAGGTCTAATGGGGGCACTGGGGGCTGATCTGAGGTCTAATGGGGGCACTGGGGGCTGATCTGAGGTCTGATGGGGGCACTAGGGACTGATCTGAGGTCTAATGGGGGCACTGGGGTCTGATCTGAGGTCTGAAGGGGGACACAAGATGTTGATCTGAGGTCTGATGGGCACAAGACGCTGACCTGAGGTCTGATGGGGGCACATTGTGTTGATCTGAGGTCTGATGGGGGCACAAGACTCTGATCTGAGGTCTGATGGGGCACAAGACGCTGATCTGAGGTCTGATGGGGGCACATGGGGGCACATTGTGTTGATCTGAGGTCTGATGGGGGCACTTGGGGACACATTGTGTTGATCTGAGGTCTGATGGGGGCACATGGGGACACATTGTGTTGATCTGAGGTCTGATGGGGGCACAAGACGCTGATCTGAGGTCTGATGGGGGCACAATGTGTTGATCTGAGGTTTATTATCCCTGTACAGTGACATAACTGTGTTTATTATCCCTGTACGGTGACATCTCTGTGTTTATTATCCCTGTACAGTGACATCACTGTGCTTATTATCCCTGTACTGTGACATCTCTATGTTTATTATCCCTGTACAGTGACATCACTGTGTTTATTATCCCTGTACTGTGACATCACTGTGTTTGTTATCCCTGTACTGTGACATCACTGTGTTTATCATCCCTGTACAGTGACATCGCTGTGTTTATTATCCCTGTACAGTGACATCACTGTGTTTATTATCCCTGTACTGTGACATCTCTGTGTTTATTATCCCTGTACAGTGACATCACTGTGTTTATTTTCCCTGTACGGTGACATCTCTGTGTTTATTATCCCTGTACAGTGACATTGCTGTGTGTATTATCCCACTGCAGGAAGAGGTAAGTGGTCTGTGTTTGTGTGTTTGTTTTCTATTTTTCAGGGTCGTGAACGCAGAGGACTACGTCGGATTCGGTGGACTACTTCGGACCAGCTTTTTTTTTTTTTTTTTTTTTAATAAAATGGTCAAACAGGGGTCTGGGGGAGTGTTTATTTCAATAAAATGTTTTATACTTGTGTGTGTGTATTTTTTTTTTACAATACTACAGTTTTAGTAATTATGGCTATCTACAGACGGCCCTGATTACTAATACTGGGCTTAGTGCTTGCCGGTATGGCAGGCCAGCACTAACCCCAACATCTATTACCTCGGCACCCACCGCCACCAGGGGTGCCGGGAAGAGCCGGGTACCCGCAGGACTGGACCTTCTAAATTGAGGGTCTGGCTCTGGGGCGGCTGCAGACTGGTACCATTAGGCTGGGAAGGGCCAATAACCGTGTCCCTTCCCACCCTGATAGTGCCAGGCTGCCGCTGCTGGTTGTATCTGGCTGGTGAAGGAAAAAAAGGGGGGGACCCCACGCCATTTTTTTTTAATTATTTAATTATTTTTGTAAAAAAATGGTGTAATTACTAAAACTGTAGTATTGTAAAAAAAAAAAAATAATAATACACACACACCAGTATAAAACATTTTATTGAAATAAACACTCCCCCAGACCCCTGTTTGACCATTGTATTAAAAAAAAAAAAAGCTGGTCAGACGTAGTCCACTGAATCCGACGTAGTCCTCTGCATTCCCGACCCTGAAAAATAGAAAACAAACACAGACCACTTACCTCTTCCTGCAGTGGGATAATACACACAGCGATGTCACTGTACAGGGATAATATACACAGCGATGTCACTGTACAGAGATAATAAACACAGCGATGTCACTGTACAGGAATAATAAACACAGTGATGTCACTGTACAGGAATAATAAACACAGTGATGTCACCGTACAGGGATAATAAACAGTGATGTCACAGTACAGGGATAACAAACAAGTGATGTCACTGTACAGGGATAATAAACACAGTGATGTCACAGTACAGGGATACTAAACACAGTGATGTCACCGTACAGGGATAATAAACAGTGATGTCACAGTACAGGGATAACAAACACAGTGATGTCACTGTACAGGGATAATAAACACAATGATGCGACTTGTTAAGAAAAAAAAGTTAGCCATTTTGCAATCTGTAAAGTTTACCCGAAAGGGGGGGGGCGAAATTTGCCTGTAGGGGGCCCCGAAATTCCTGATGGCAGCCCTGTTCCAGGGAGTACGTGTCCACATGCAATCTCCATCCTAAAAGTCATACTGAGGCTCACCACCAGGCTTTACACTGCAATCTTATTGAAAGACAGACAATCAGGGGTTCACCGCCAGGTTGTCAGGCAGCATTTTTAAGTGGGTCACCATTACCGTGTCCCTGAAAATTGCCTTGGGGTCATCCCCAGACTATTGGCCAGATTTAGAAAAAATGGTGCAATTAGGGAGCCTCAGAGGCATCCCTACATGCTGCCCCTGGTGTTTCCTATGCATTTCCTAGGTGTTTCCATCATTTTCTGAGGTTTTCACATGTTGGGGCAACTTTTAGGCCCCATTCACATGACCGTATGAATGGGGTCGTATCTATCCGCAAAATTGCGGATAGATACAGCCAGGGGCGTACATAGAAATCATTGGGCCCCATAGCAAGAATCTGAATGGGGCCCCTAACCCCACCCACTACCCAGGCCAATCCCACATGCTACCCTGGCTCCTCCCATGCCACGCCCCCATTTGCCAATAAAGAAATGTATACCTGAGCTACCGATTTTTTTTTTTTTTTTTAAACTAAGGAGACGTTATACTGAATGGGAGCAGCAAGAAGGATAGATTATACTGTATATTATACAGCATGGTATATAGATTATACTGTATATTATACAGCATGGTGTACGGATTATACTGTATACTATACAGCATGGTGTAGGGATACTGTATACTATACAGCATGGTGTACGGATTATACTGTATACTATACAGCATGGCGTAGGGATTATACTGTATACTATACAGCATGGTGTACGGACTATACTGTATACTATACAGCATGGTGTACGGATTATACTGTATATTATACAGCATGGTGTACAGATTATACTGTACATTATACAGCATGGTGTACAGATTATACTGTGTATTATACAGCATGGTGTACGGATTATACTGTATACTATACAGCATAGTGTACGGATTATACTGTGTATTATACAGCATGGTGTACGGACTATACTGTCTACTATACAGCATGGTGTAGGGATTATACTGTATACTATACAGCATGGTGTACGGATTATACTGTATACTATACAGCATGGTGTACGGATTATACTGTATACTATACAGCATGGTGTACGGATTATACTGTATACTATACAGCATGGTGTAGGGAATATACTGTATATTATACAGCATGGTGTAGGGAATATACTGTATATTATACAGCATGGTGTAGGGATTATACTGTATATTATACAGCATGGTGTACAGATTATACTGTATATTATACAGCATGGTGTACGGATTATACTGTATACTATACAGCATGGTGTACGGATTATACTGTGTATTATACAGCATGGTGTACGGACTATACTGTATACTATACAGCATGGTGTAGGGATTATACTGTATACTATACAGCATGGTGTACGGATTATACTGTATACTATACAGCATGGTGTATGGATTATACTGTATATTATACTGCATGGTGTAGGAATTATACTGTATACTATACAGCATGGTGTACGGATTATACTGTATACTATACAGTATGGTGTACGGATCATACTGTGTATTATACAGTATGGTGTATGAATCATACTGTACATAGGTCTTCCCTGTGCCGCGGCTCCTATGAAGAAGCTCTATAGTTGTCCGTGCGTACGGACAACTACAGGCATTTTCAATGGGGCCGCCCGGCGGGTGTTCCGTGCGCACGGAACACACGCCGGGCGACCCCATTGAAAATGCCTATAGTTGTCCGTACGCACGGACATCTATATAGAGCTTCTTCATAGGAGCCGCGGCGTATCTATCCGCAATTTTGCGGATAGATACAGTCGAACCTTTGGCCCCTGCAAAATGATTCGGGTCTCCCATAGACTTTAATGGGATTCGGTATTCGGCCCCATGGGATTTAGTCTCCTCCTGAAACAGCGTGCTTGACCCAGCACATCTGGTTCTGCTTTGATGTAACTTGGTTTTGGCCAATCTGTCACTAGTTTATTATTTCGCCCCAATTGCACCTTCCTGTATAGGCCCAAGTACTTATCTAAGGAGGGACAGTTGACCAGTTGTGGGCCGTCAGCTAGGATCGATTGTGCAAATAGGTAGGGAGAGTGGTTCGGGTAGATCGGCAGCTCACCAGTCCCCTCAGTGACATATATATATATATATATATAATATATATATATATATATATATATATATAAGGAATGGCTGAGTTTTCCCCTCTCCACTGTGGTCAACTCACTTACAGAGAAATATAAAGATGGATGCCTGTCTTTCCACCTCTTTTTGTCTTTTTGGGCAGCCATCAGAAGGTCCTTGCTTTCCAAATAAATGGAGTTCCCAGAGGTAAGAAATGAATACGTTACCCATGTATAGGTGTCTGTCAGAGGCTGTGGTGGTGGAGGCTCCGTAGATCCCCAAGAAGGTAAGAGACCCTTAAACTTGTGTCCTTTGTGCCCTCACTATTATTCAGACCTGGTTAATAATATTGAGGATCAGAAGATCCTTGGCTACTGAGTTTGTGATCTTTCAGTCTGACCTAGACTGGGACTTCAAAGTATGTGTGTGGTGAGGGCTCTTACATGACATTTCATTCCATGAGAAAGTAACCAGAAAAGACAAGGGGATTGTCTAGTTTAGCCACATGTTTTTTAGGGCAAATTATGGAATCTATATGAATCCCTCAACTATAGACTCCACAGAAGTGGTTTCTTCTTTCTTCTTCTCTCCTGCTGAAATTAGCGAAGCCTCGGATCTCTGTAGAAGTCAAAAAACACTTAGGAAGAGAATTATTGACATTAATATCTCTGTTTGTTCTACGCCCCCATTGAGTGTAAATGTTTTCTGTCATTAGTATTGAAATTATGAGACGGTAAATAAATGTGTTTGAACAATCTCCTAGATGGCTTTATAGAGGAATCAGAATGGATGTTTTAACAGCTAATGTCTCTGTTGTCTGGGAGTAGCATCATATTACTGGCTCATATGACTGACTTCTCAATTATTGTCACTTCTCAGGAAATACTGTACAAGTCCCAAACCTTCTCGTATCTTACTACGGAATGACAACGAAAGCCGGTTGTATCATTTTTATAGTATGAGAAACCAAGCAAAGAGCACACTATATCTCAGTTTCCTGAACTTCTGTGAATGTGACACAAAGAAGGGCTGTGTGACATTGTAGAATAACTGTGAAGATCAGTTGTGAAGTATATAAAAGAGAAAGCTTATGGACAGCAATCAGAGATTCTGAAAATAGTAAGTATTAAGTAAGTATAGTAATTATATTAACAATATGTTGATCATAAATCGTCCTGGCGATCAGCTGTGGTCTGCATGAGAATCTGACATTAAATGTTTGATTATCCTGTTGCGCCACCACTGGGGAAATTAAATATTACAAGTAGAGATGAGTAAATTGATTCATAAATAAATTGGTCTTGACCCTAATTTTGTAAAACTTTGAGGGGGATCAGATTCAGAATTTTTGCTGATTTCTTTCAGACAAATTTTGGAGGGCAAGAGAAAGAGAGTGAACTGCCATTTCACTACCAAAAATAAAAGGCCGAAGGGAAGATATTCATGAAGCTTTATTTTTCAGTTAATTTTACCTTTTTGATGTCTGTATTCAGCCCTTAGCAACCCTATTTCTCTGTGCCTCTATTTCAGCATCTTCCTAAGATGGCCTCTGCTGCTCTTCCTGTGATGCTCTTTGCCCTTTTCTTGAGGCCATCCTGTATTTCCCTCACTTCCCATAACCCCTTGCTCTCCTCACATGAACTAGCAGGACCAATCAGAATGCAGATAACATCCCCCACTACCCCAGAGAAGTGTGTATCCTCTCACATACAGATAACCAGAGATAGACAAGACCAATCAGAATACAGATAACTTCTCCCACTACCCCAGAGCAGTGTGTATCCTCTCACATACAGCTAACAAGAGACAGACAAGACCAATCAGAATGCAGATAACTTCCCCCACTACCTCTCACATACAGCTAACCAGAGACGGACAAGACCAATCAGAAGGCAGATAACCTCCCCCACTACCCCAAAGCAGTGTGTATCCTCCACATACAGCTAACCAGAGACAGACAGGACCAATCAGAATGCAGATAACTTCCCACTACCCCAGAACAGTGTATATCATCTCACATACATCTAACCAGAGACAGACAAGACCAATCAGAATGCAGATAACCTCCCCCACTACCCCAGAGCAGTGTGTATCCTCTCACATACAGCTAACCAGAGACAGACAAGACCAAAAGAATGCAGATAACTTCCCCCACTACCCCAGAGCAGTGTGTATCATCTCACATACAGCTAACCAGAGACAGACAAGACCAATCACAATGCAGATAACCTCCCCAATACCCATATCAGTGTGTATCCTCTCACACACAGCTAACCAGAGACAGACAGGACCAATCAGAAAGCAGATAACCTCCCCCACTATCCCAGAGAAGTGTGTATCCTCTCACATACAGCTAACCAGAGACAGACAAGACCAATCAGAATGCAGATAACTTCCCCCACTACCCCAGAGCAGTGTGTATCATCTCACTTACAGCTAACCAGAGACAGAGAAGACCAATCAGAATGCAGATAACCTCCCCAATACCCAAGAGCAGTGTGTATCCTCTCACATACAGCTAACCAGAGACAGACAAGACCAATCAGAATGCAGATAACTTCCCTACTACCCTAGAGCAGTGTGTATCCTCTCCCACATACAGGTAACCAGAGACAGACAGGACCAATCAGAATGCAGATAACTTCCTTACTACCCCAGAGCAGTGTGTATGCTCACTTACAAGTAACCAGAGACAAGCCCTGCATTACATGAAATTTGTTTTAGCCTCTTAATAGTCATATTAAATGTTTTTTTAGGAACCATTTTGGGGTATATACAGTGAAGGAAATAAGTATTTGATCCCTTGCTGATTTTGTAAGTTTGCCCACTGTCAAAGACTTGAACAGACCATAATTTTTAGGTTAGGTTAATTTCAACAGTGAGAGATAGAATATCCCCCCAAAAAATCCAGAAAATCACATTGTCTAAATTATTAACAGTCCAGACCAAAAGTTTGGACACACCTTTTCATTCAAAGAGTTTTCTGTATTTTCATGACTATGAAAATTGTAGATTCACACTGAAGGCATCAAAACTATGAATTAACACATGTGAAATTATATACTTAACAAAAAAGTGTGAAACAACTGAAAATATGTCTTATATTCTAGGTTCTTCAAAGTAGCCACCTTTTGCTTTGATTACTGCTTTGCACACTCTTGGCATTCTCTTGATGAGCTTCAAGAGGTAGTCACCTGAAATGGTATTCCAACAGTCTTGAAGGAGTTCCCAGAGTTGCTTAGCACTTGTTGGCCCTTTTGCCTTCACTCTGCGGTCCAGCTCACCCCAAACCATCTCGATTGGGTTCTGGTTCTGGCATAGCACCCCATCACTCTCCGTCTTGGTCAAATAGCCCTTACACAGCCTGGAGGTGCGTTTGGGGTCATTGTCCTGTTGATAAATAAATGATGGTCCAACTAAACGCAAACCGGATGGAATAGCATGCCGCTGCAAGATGCTGTGGTAGCCATGCTGGTTCAGTATGCCTTCAATTTTGAATAAATCCCCAACAGTGTCACCAGCAAAGCACCCCCACACCATCACACCTCCTCCTCCATGCTTCACGGTGGGAACCAGGCATGTAGAGTCCATCCGTTCAGCTTTTCTGCGTCGCACAAAGACATGGTGGTTGGAACCAAAGATCTCAAATTTGGACTCATAAGACCAAAGCACAGATTTCCACTGGTTTAATGTCCATTCCTTGTGTTCTTTAGCCCAAACAAGTCTCTTCTGCTTGTTGCCTCTTAACAGTTGTTGTAGAGATGTAACTGCTGCTAGAACTCTGTGTGGCATTGACCTGGTCTCTAATCTGAGCTGCTGTTAACCTGCGATTTCTGAGGCTGGTGACTTGAATGAACTTATCCTCCGCAGGAGAGGTGACTCTTGGTCTTCCTTTCCTGCGGCGGTCCTCATGTCAGCCAGTTTCTTTGTAGCGCTTGATGGTTTTTGCGACCGCACTTGGGGACACTTTCAAAGTTTTCCCAATTTTTCAGACTGACTGACCTTCATTTCTTAAAGTAATGATGGCCACTCGTTTTTCTTTACTTAGCTGCTTTTTTCTTGCCATAATACAAATTCTAAAAGTCTATTTAGTAGGACTATCAGCTGTGTATCCACCTGACTTCTGCCCAACACAACTCATGGTCCCAACCCCATTTATAAGGCAAGAAATCCCACTTATTAAACCTGACAGGGCACACCTATGAAGTGAAAACCATTTCAGGTGACTACCTCTTGAAGCTCATCAAGAGAATGCCAAGAGTGTGCAAAGCAGTAATCAAAGCAAAAGGTGGCTACTTTGAAGAACCTAGAATATAAGACATATTTTCGGTTGTTTCACACTTTTTTGTTAAGTATATAATTCCACATGTGTTAATTCATAGTTTTGATGCCTTCAGTGTGAATCTATAATTTTCATAGTCATGAAAATACAGAAAACTCTTTGAATGAGAAGGTGTGTCCAAACTTTTGGTCTGTACTGTATATTTATTTTCATTTTGCACAGAGAAATATGTATTTGATTCCCCTGGCAAACAAGACTTAATACTTGGTGGCAAATACCCTTGTTAACAAGCGTAGTTTTTTGATGATGATGTTTGCGCACATGTCAGAAGGAATTTTGCTCCACTCCTCTTTGCATATCATCTCTAAATCATTAAGATTTCGAGGCTCCCTCCACCATAAGTCTTCTATGTGATTAAAGTCTGGAGACTGGCTAGGCCACTCCATGACCTTAATGTGCTTCTGTTTAAGCCACTCCTTTGTTGCCTTGGCTGTATGTTTTGGGTCATTGTCATGCTGGAAGACCCAGCCACGACCCTTTTTTTATGTCCTGGTGGAGGGAAGGAGGTTGTCACTCTGGATTTTACGGTACATGGCTCCATCTATTCTCCCTTTGATGCGGTGAAGTAGTCCTGTGCCCTTAACAGAGAAACACCCCCAAAACATAATGTTTCCACCTCCATGCTTGACAGTGGGGACGGTATTCTGTGGGTCATAGGCAGCATTTCTCTTCCTCCAAACACGGCGAGTTGAGTTAAAGCCAAAGAGCTCATCTGACCATAGCACCTTCTCCCTGTCACTCTCAGAATCATCCAGGTGTTCATTTGCAAACTTCAGACGGGCCTGCACATGTGCCTTCTTGAGCAGAGAGACCTTTCGGGCACTTCAGGATTTAAATCCATTACGGTGTAATGTGTTACCAATGGTTTTCTTGGTGACTGTGGTCCCAGCTGCCTTGAGATCATTAACAAATTCCCCCCGTGTAGTTAGTAGTTTAGGCTGATCTCTCACCTTCCTCATGATCACGGATACCCCACAAGGTGAGATTTTGCATGGAGCCCCAGATCAATGTCGATTGACAGTCATTTTCTATGTCTTCCATTTTCTTACTATTGCACCAACAGTTGTCTCCTTCTCATCCAGAGTCTTACTTATGGTTTTGTAGCCCGTTCCAGTCTTGTGCAAGTCTATGATCTTGTCCCTGACATCCTTAGAAAGCTCTTTGGTCTTGCCCATGTTGTAGAGGTTAGCGTCTGACTGATTAATTGAGTCTTTGGACATTAGTCTTTTATATAGGTGACTATTTAAGACAGCTGTCTTTAATGCAGGTAAGAAGTTGATTAGGAGTGTCTAACTGGTCTGGAGGAGCCTGAACTCTTAATGGTTGGTAGGGGATCAAATACTTATTTCTCTGTGCAAAATGCAAATAAATATATATAATTAAGACAATGTCATTTTCTGGAATTTTTTTGGGGATATTCTATCTCTCACTGTTAAAATTAACCTACCCTAAAAATTATAGACTGTCCATGTCTTTGACAGTGGGCAAACTTACAAAATCAGCAAGGGATCAAATACTTATTTCCTTCACTGTATAAAAATGACAAAAAGTGCAACCATTTCCAGAAGTAAAATCTGTCACTGTCATGATGGTGACAGGGAATCCATCACAGCCTAAGGATCCTAATACTCAACAGTCTGACAAGTGACATTTCTGAGAAGGATTCTTAGAGTATTCTAATTCTCTGTGGAGGTTTCCTTCAGATTATTATTATTTTCTGTTGTGATCTCTTAATAAAAATAACATTCTTCTTCCTACAGGCATTGAGAAGTCATTCGGTTGAAATTCCGCTCTGTAATAGACAATTTGCTCATCTGTGAAACACCAGTGAATTCTCCAGGATTTGCTCATCCCTACTCATCAGGAACCAGCTGACAGAGGTTAAAATGGCTAAAGGGTTATTCTACCCTAAAACATCTAGCTTAGCACCTCTCCACTGGATAGGGAATACTTGTTAGAACGTAGAGGTTTGATCACAAGAAAGGAGAAGCTACAAAGAAGTGGTAGTGGTGCAGTAAGAAGTAAGGAAGAAAGCACTAACAAAAACATCCGAGTCACAGACTTCAAATATAGTGAGGAAGGGAAGGAAAGGAACGAAGGAAGGATCTACTTGTTGTTAAAAGTAAAGGGCTATTTTAATCCTAAAAGTTCCTAAAGTTTATACCATATCTATGTTCAAAAATGTTTTAAAGTTATCAGATATCTTGTACTGATCCTGAGTTACATCCTGTATTGTACTCCAGATCTGCACTCACTATTCTGCTGGTGCAGTCACTGTGTACATACATTACTTATCCTGTACTGATCCTGAATTATACTCCAGAGCTGCACTCACTATTCTGCTGGTGCAGTCACTGTGTACATACATTACATTACTTATCCTGTACTGATCCTGAGTTACATCCTGTATTATACTCCAGATCTGCACTCACTATTCTGCTGGTGCAGTCACTGTGTACATACATTACATTACTTATCCTGTACTGATCCTGAGTTACATCCTGTATTATACTCCAGAGCTGCACTCACTATTCTGCTGGTGCAGTCACTGTGTACATACATTACATTACTTATCCTGTACTGATACTGAGTTACATCCTGTATTATACTCCAGAGCTGCACTCACTATTCTGCTGGTGCAGTCACTATGTACATACATTACATTACTTATCCTGTACTGATCCTGAGTTACATCCTGTATTATACTCCAGAGCTGCACTCACTATTCTGCTTGTGGAGTCACTATGTACTTACATTACTTATCCTGTACTGATCCTGAGTTACATCCTATATTATACTCCAGAGCTGCACTCACTATTCTGCTTGTGGAGTCACTATGTACTTACATTACTTATCCTGTACTGATCCTGAGTAGTGTTGAGCGAACTGTAAAGAAAAAAAAGTCTGGGTTCGTGTTCGGGTTCAGGCGTTTAATAAAGCTTGTTGAAAGGCTGCAGGGCAGAGGCTGCACTGAAAGGGCCAGGGTGGCGCACACAGGGGCCAAGGGGGCACAGACAAGGGCCAGGGAGGCACAGAAAAAGGGGGCACAGATAAGGGCCGGGAGGGGGGTGGAGCGCACACAAGGGTCAGGGTGGCATGCACAGGAACCAACAGGGCAGAGACAAGGGGCAGGGAGGCCCAGACAAAGGCCGGGGGGGGGAGGGGGGTTCACAGATGAGAGCCGGGGCGCAGACAGGGGCCAGGGAGGTGCAGATCAAGGAGGGGAGGGGGGGGGGGGTTGGGCCAGGGGGGTGCAGGGAGGTGCAGATCAAAGAGGGGGGGGCACAGACAGGGGCCTGGCAGCTTGTCAGTAAAGTTTTATGATTATATATGTCACACTACTGTCATAAGGCCCAGAGAGGGGCGTAAATAAGGGCCAGGGACTGCGCTGGCAGGGAGGCACACATAGGGGTCAGGGGCTACGCTGACAAGGGGGGCACAGGCAGCGGGCACAGAGTCACATACCTGAAAAGTCCAGTCACTGTGCCGTTACCGTGCTGCCCCTTCTCCCTGGCGCGCGCTATTTATCAAACTGCAGCTACAGTCCCTCCTCCTGTGGTGAGAAGGAACTTGGTGGGCGGGCCTATTGGGAACAGTGCGCCGCCTGCTTGTACCGGCTTCCCAATTCTGCCTTTCACTGTAAGACGCATCCTGGGCTGTCGTATGGGGGTAGGGGTGGGGGTGTATGGGGATTCTTTGGGAGTTCTTTGGGTGCCATTATGGATGGATGATGTAGCAGGCCAGGTGCGGGCCTCCTATGTCACAGAACTGTATATGAAGGGGCCCGGCCTGGCCTGAAAAACTGTATCAAATAATTAGAAAATTTCACTGAGACGCTGCTGGGCCCCGGGCCCTGAAGCAGCCGCTTCCCCTGCTTCCCCTATAGTTATGCCACTGATAAGCTGGATCACATGTAGCACTGCCCATCAGCTCTGGGAAGTGCAGGGACCGGAAGCAGGCAGCTGAAGTGAGGGAAAGTGTTAGGAATCTGGCTATTTATTCTGTGGGTGACCTACAGTATATATAGTGATTATTTGTGGGTACAATACACCAGCTTTGCACCCCTGACACAGAAATATAATAATTAATCTGGATGTAAATTCTGTGGGAGACCTATAGCGATTTTTGTGGGTGCAATACATCATCTTTGTACCCCTGACACAGAAATTTAATAAGTAATCTGACTGTTAATTCTGTGGGTGACCTATAGTGATTTTTTGTTGGTGCAATGCACCATCTTTGTACCCCTGACACAAAAATATAATAGTTAATCAGTCTGTTAATCCTGTGGGTGACATATTCAAATTTTTGCTAAGACATACAGCTGTACTGCATACATGACGGTGAAATTAATACAGTTAATCCGTCTGCTAGTCCGGCAGGTGACATATTCACATTTTTGCTAAGACATATGCAACGACCGGGGTGCCGCGGTTGCTATGGGGGCGACCCTTTTCCCCCTCCAGGGCCCTCTAAGGTGTTTCCCTTTATGTCCCAGTGGTAGGAGTGCCAAGGGGATTTAGGCCACTCACGTCTTTGGTGGTGTTGTCACGGTGTTCCTACCTCGTGAGACGAACAGGCCCCAGGCGGTGGCTCCGGCTGCAATACATTTACTAGGAGTAGTAATTGAGGGTCGTCAGGTGGGAATGATGCGCAGACTTGCATGAATGGTCCAACGTAGTTTTATTAACTTATCTTGGTAGGCAGATAACTAGTTTCATTCCTCAACTTGGTGTCCAGCAAGTGCAGCTATTACTTATACTTGGCAGATGCTTGGAAATTCAGATTTCAGGCTTCATGTTCTAAGCTGAGGTTAGCTCTTAAGTCTGGCTTCCCTTGAGAGTATTGTTGTGCCTTATTGCAGGCTATGTTACTTTAGGGTACAGCAGAGCTGAAGGTGCTCCACTGTCCTTCACATGTCCTCCCTGATCAGGGTACAGGGGACAACTCCATGACTAAAACTTGTCTTAACTGTCATTTCCTCTCACTCTGCAGGAAGTTGGAAGTGCTTAACTTCTCTCCAGCAGAGGGGGTCAGAATGGACTAAGGACTGTACCATTCTGGTAAAACTACATCTGAATCTGCCATAGTATTTACTGACACCTGCTGGTACACCAGGTACATTACATGGGAAACAGTTGCATAACATTGAATATAATACATATTAATGCTGGTGATGACATTAATGCACGGAATTACATTTCCAAAGTAGCACACAGATAGGAGCTGATTACGCAGAGTTGTAACACTAATCTGGGGTGTTACACATACAGCTGTACTGCATACGTAAAAGGGAAATTAATACAGTTAATCCATCTGATAGTCCGGCAGGTGACATATTCACATTTTTGCTAAAACATACATCTGTACTGCATACGTGACAGGGAAATCAGTACAGTTAATCCATCTGCTAGTCCGGCAGGTGACATATTCACGTTTTTGCTAAGACATACAGCTGTACTGCATACGTGACAGGGAAATTAATACAGTTAATCCGTCTGCTAGTCCGGCAGGTGACATATTCACGTTTTTGCTAAGACATACAGCTGTACTGCATATGTGACAGGAAAATTAATACAGTTAATCCGTCTGCTAGTCCGGCAGGTGACATATTCACATTTTTGCTAAGACATACAGCTGTACTGCATTAGTGACAGGGAAATTAAAGGGGTATTCTCATCTTAGACAATGGGGGCATATCGCTAGGATATGCCCCCATTGTCTTATAGGTGGGGGTCCCACCTCTGGGACCCGCACCTATATCCAGAACGGAGCGGGGAGCGCTGCGCCTGGAGAAATGAATGGGAGCGCAGCGCGCAAGTGCGGCCACCGCTCCCATTCATTTCTATGGAGCCGACGGAAGTAGCCAAGCCAGCGCTCGGCTATTTTCGGCGGCCCCCATAGAAATGAATGGAGGGCGGCTGTACATGCGCAGTGCACCCTCATTCAGTTCAGGGGCTCCATTCTTTATATAGGTGCGGGTCCTAGCTATATGCCCCCATTGTCTAAAATGAGAATAACCCTTTAATACAGTTAATCCGTATGCTAGTCAGGCAGGTGACATATTCACGTTTTTGCTAAGACATACAGCTGTACTGCATATGTGACAGGGAAATTAATAAAGTTAATCCATCTTCTAGTCCGGCAGGGGACATATTCACATTTTTGCTAAGCCATACAGCTGCACTGGATACATGACAGGGAAATTAATACAGTTAATCCGTCTGCTAGTCCGGCAGGTGACATATTCACGTTTTTGCTAAGACATACAGTTGTACTGCCTACGTGGCAGAGAAATTAATACAGTTAATCCGTCTGCTAGTCCGGCAGGTGACATATTCACGTTTTTACTAAGAGATTACAGTTGTACTGCCTACGTGGCAGAGAAATTAATACAGTTAATCCGTCTGCTAGTCCGGCAGGTGACATATTCACGTTTTTACTAAGAGATTACACCTGTACTGCATACGTGACAGGGAAATTAATATAGTTAATCCGTCTGCTAGTCCGGCAGGTGACATATTCACGTTTTTGCTAAGACATACAGCTGTACTGCATACATGACAGGGAAATTAATACAGTTAATCTGTCTGCTAGTCCGGCAGGTGACATATTCACGTTTTTGCTAAGACATACAGCTGTACTGCATACATGACAGGGAAATTAATACAGTTAAGCCGTCTGCTAGTACGGCAGGTGACATATTCACGTTTTTGCTATGAGATTACACCTGTACTGCATACGTGACAGGGAAATTAATATAGTTAATCTGACTGTTCGTTTGGCCAGTGACATATTCCCATTTTTGGTTAGAGGTAAACCTGCACTGCATATCCATTCGAGCCATCCCTGCCCTGCACGAACAAGTGGCGGACAAAATCAGGTGTGCACTGCGCAACGCCATCTGTGGTAAGGTCCACATAACTACTGATACGTGGACCTGTAAACACGGGCAGAGACGTTATATCTCCCTGACTGCACACTGGGTAAATGCAGTGGCGGCTGGGCCTGAGGCAGATAGCAGTTTGGTACATGTCCTACCGCCACCGAGGATTGCAGGACATTTCTCGTTGCCGCCTGTTGCCTCCTCCTACTCTGATTCCTCCTCTACCGCCTCCGCATCCGGTCAGCGTAACACCTTCACCACCAACTTCAGCACAGCCAGGGGTAAACGACAGCAGGCTGTTTTGAAACTCATCTGTTTGGGGGAAAAACCCCACATGGCACAGGAGCTGTGGATGGGCATGGAACAACAGACCGATGAGTGGTTGGTGCCACTGAGCCTCAAGCCCGGCCTGGTGGTGTGCGATAATGGGCGAAATCTCATAGCAGCTCTGGGGCTAGGCGGTTTGATGCACATCCCTTGCCTGGCGCATGTGCTGAATTTGGTGGTGCAGAGGTTCCTGAAAAATTACCCTGATATCTCAGAGCTGCTGCAGAAAGTGCGAGCCATCTGTGCTCACTTTCGGCGGTCTCACCCTGCTGCTGCTCGCCTGTCTGTGCTGCATCGTAACTTCGGCCTTCCTGCTCACCGCCTCATATGCGAGGTACCCACAAGGTGGAATTCCACCTTGCACATGCTGGAGAGACTGTGCGAGCAGCAGCAGGCAATAGTGGAGTTTCAGCTGCAGCATGCACGGGTGAGTCGCTCTGCGGAACAGCACCACCTCACCTCCAACGAGTGGGCCTCCATGTGGGATGTGTGTACCGTGTTGCTCTGTTTTGAGTACTCCACCAACATGGCCAGTGCCGATGACGCAGTCCTCAGCATTACTATCCCACTTGAAAAAACTGTCACGTACCGTGTGGTTATCGTGACACGTGTTCAATGTTGCTCATGTTTGTGCCCTGGTATTCCGGATTTGGTTGTATGCTGGTTGCCAGGGGCAACGTGTAAATTGGTGGTGTCTCGGTTGTTCTCCGTGACATGGCTTCCATGTTGCTCATGTTTGTGTCCTGGCATTCTGGCTGCGGTAGTAGGCCGTGGTTGCCAGGGGCAACGTGTAGTTTTGGTTGCTGGTATGTTCCCTTATTGCATACTTCCCTCCTTCCCTGTCTGGTTCTCATGGGGTTAACATATTGACCTGGGTGTGGTCACTAGGTGCTTTTATTCTGTTGTTGCTAGCCTTGTGGGTTTGGTTGTGCTCCAGCCTCCTTTGGTGCTGGAGCTATGCACCTTTCCTGGGATTCCATCTGCCCAGTCCTTGTGGCCACTTAATATGTCATACTGTCTTCCCGAGGTCTTCCCATCCCCTTCCCTTATCCTGGTTATGTGGTGTGTGGTTTATGTACGGGTGGGTGTTTGGTCTGTGACTGCCATGTGTCTTCTGACATGGAGTCCAGACATTCCCTGTATGTATGTGCCTTCGGTGAGAGGGCTCCAGGGTTCCCCGGAGGGGGAACAGCGATACTGTGAGTTGTTGCTGGTGAGCTGGTTCCTGAGTGTGTTGTGTGTACTGAGTCCTGTTAGGTGTTCGGGTTCCAGTACATGTGCCTGGGCTCAGTCTTTGGTGTATGGACTGCTGGTGCTTCTATCAGCAGTATCAGCAGGTAAGTTGCCAGGTGCACCGGGACCATCCTGGAGGTGCAGCCAGTGAGTTCTGGATAAGTGCATCCCTACCATCTGGGGCTCTGTGAAGAACGGGGCTCACTGGGTTTCTGCCCTCTGGGTTTGGTTTCTGGTATTTCCGGTGCACTTGGTTCAGTGGTTTTCCTTGCCACTGGCTTCTTACCTGCTAATCGGTCTTCATCTCACTGTAGTGTATCGGTGTATGCTCGGTGTGGAGTTTCCCCTCCCAGACCGCGTCGTGACAAAAACGCTTCAAGCGATGATGGAAGAGTATGTGGCACAAGAGGAAGAGGAGGAGGAAGAGGGATCATTTCCACAGTTATCAGGCCAGTCTTTCACAAGTGGCTTGGAGGGTGGGTTCCGGCATCAACAGAAGCCAGGTACACAACTGTCTAGCCAGGGCACACTTCTGCAGGATGAGGAGGATGATGATGAGGAGGAACCGTGTCCACAGCAGGGTAGCACCCAAAGCAGCTCATGGGCATCAATGGAGCGTGGCTGGGGGGATACAGAGGACACAGACGATACACCTCCCACAGAGGTCAGCTTGTCCTTGCCTCAGGGCAGCCTGGCACACATGAGCGACTACATGCTGCAATGCCTGCGCAACGACCGCCGAGTTGCCCATATTCTAACCAGTGCTGATTACTGGGTGGCCACCCTGCTGGATCCCCGCTACAAGGGCATCATGCTGTCCTTAATTCTGTCACTGGAGTGTGATCAGAAGATGCGCGAGTACAAGCGCACGTTGGTAGACTCGCTGCTGAGGGCATTCACATCAGACAGTGGGGGCTCAGTGGAAGCACCAGGCAAAGGCAGAGGAGGAGGAGGAGGAAGTCGCCAACACAGCTGGGGCACCATCAGCACCTCAGAAGGGAGGGTTAGCATGGCCGAAATGTGGAAAAGCTTTGTCAGTACGCCACAACAACCAGCACCACCAACTGATAAGGAACATCTAAGCAGGAGACAGCATTTCAGCAACATGGTGGAACACTACGTGTGCACATGCCTACACGTACTGACTGATGGGCCTGCCCTCTTCAACTTCTGGGTCTCCAAATTGGGCACATGGCCTGAGCTCGCCCTTTATGCCTTTGAGGTGCTGGCCTGCCCTGCAGCAAGTGTATTGTCCGAACATGTGTTTAGCACGGCAGGGGGGGGTAATCACAGACAAGTGCAGCCGCCTGTCCACAGCCAATGTGGACAAGCTGGTTCAAATGAACCAGGCATGGATCCCACAGGACTTGTCCGTACCTTGTGCTGAGTAGACAAGTATACTGGCTGTACTCAGCCATTGTTATACTCCAGGGCACTTTATCTTTGCATTCTCTTTTCTATTTCCCTGTTTTGGGGTCTTCACAAATTAAAAAAAAAACCAAAAAACAGTGTTGGCTACTTCCTCCTCCTCCATCACCACTTCCACCCACATCGCCACGTCCACTGCCTCCTCAACTTCCTACTCCACTTTGACCTCCCTCTCCTACTTCAAGATTATTATTATTTTTTTTTATTTTTTTCTATTCTGTTATTTTAAGTCATTTACCTATCCACATTTGTTTGCAGGGCAACTGTCCTGCTCTTACCCCCATTTTGCAGCCCTCTAGCCCTTACTACGACTATTTTGCAGCCATTTTAGTGCACGAAAGTTCAGGTCCCCATTGACTTCAATGGGGTTCGGGTCCGGGTCCCGAACCCGAACTTTGACCTGAAGTTCGGCCAAACTTGGCGAACCCGAACTTCCACGGGTTCGCTCATCCCTAATCCTGAGTTATATCCTATATTATACTCCAGAGCTGCACTCTCCATTCTGCTGGTTAAGTTACTATGTTCATACAATACTTATCCTGTACTGATCCTGAGTTACATCCTATATTATACTTCAGAGCTGGACTCACTATTCTGCTGGCGGAGTCACTATGTACATACATTATATTACTTATCCTGTACTGATCCTGAGTTACATCCTGTATTATAATCCAGAGCTGCACTCACTATTCTGCTGGTGTACATTACATTACTTATCCTGAGTTACATCATGTATAATACTCCAATATGCACACTGTAAGTTGTTGTTCTGTCTGCTTCTGTAGTGATAGTAATGATGCTTGCCAATGATATTTGGATCAGACAAGTTTCCCAACAAGAAATGTTCTATTAAAGCTTTTGTTCAGGATTACAAATAAATGGTGGCTTTCTTCTGAAAACAATGTGTAACATGGTGGCTGGTAAAGTACTGGAGAGGGTGTATTTCTCACCCAGAATGCTTAGATGGGTGAGGTAAAAGAATCCAGTTAATCCTAGTGGTTTCAGCAAAGTGTAGTTTTCTGAATCACTTTTCTTTATAGAATGGTGGGTAGGTTAGTATTGGGACCTGCTATTCCCTCCCTCACTTCAGTACACCACTTTCCCATAGAATGAAGCAAATCCAGTCCTAGCTGCTGGGCTCATTACTGTGAGGATAAATACTGGTGTTTTAACTTAGGATTCCTAATTTTAAATGTTTTTAAAGATGCAGAAATGAATACACAATTCATTCACCAAAGTCTCATTCATTCTTTGGGTGAAACCCTGAACCCTGAATCCAGTATCAGTGCCTGGAAGCTGAATGACCTGCTGGCTGGGAAGAGCCTGATCGTGTTTTTTCCAAGTACCTAGGTGAGGTGACAATTCTGTTTAATTAGCGTCCAGATGGCAAGGACTTTGTGTTGGATGAAAAATAAACTATTTTTGACTTTTTTTTTTAAATGCTGAATCCTGTGAAATCTGTCATCACCCCATGCCACACCAGGATGTGTGTGATATCACAGCTGAAGTCGATTCTCTTCAAGCGTGGCATCAATACAAGAGATATACCATGAATGGGGGTGATGCTGGTTCTGCCATAAACTACCCATGTTGTTCTGCAAAAGAGTCACTTTAAGCCGTGGGCCCAGGTTTGACAGCCATCTATGTAACCTCTATACACCCATTCTTGGTCATTGAGCCTCATGCCCCAAATTGACATCTCCTCATATTTCTTTATTCTTTAAATACGTTGACCCTCCTTCAAAAAAAAAAAAAAAAAAAATTTTAAACCCGGTAGCGAGGTTCATAAAGTGTTTGAAATCCTGAAAATTTGTATCGTAGATTTCATTGTATTTTTAGAAATCCCCACAAGCGACGGAGCTGTACAGATACTTGCTCTGTTCAAACATTTAGAAGCCACACTGTTTGAAATACATTTCCTCTTAAATTAATGCCACAGGGAGAACATGTCCCCATTAAAAATATAAAACAGCTGTTAGAAGTTACATGGAAAGGCAGAAGAATGAGTCCCGCTCGTACACACTGCAGCCCTCTGCTTATGTTAAAAGACTTTTACAATTGGACACATTCTGCCGTTAGAGGTAATGAATCCGATCATCATTCCCTTTGTTCCGAAAGTCTGACCACCGTGGACATCATTCTGCTTATTAAACATTTATAGGAAAGGCATCAAAAAGGATTCAAAAAGTCATATATTCACTCATCGCATTCATTTATATATTCATGTAGTCATAGGAAGTGGCCCTACACACCCTAAAGCTATTTTTTTCTTTTCATCAGGGACATTGCTAGAAGAGTTAAAGTTGTGCCTTGGGGGAATATAAGTAGAACATGCTATTAAAAAAAAAAAAAAAAAAGATGCATAAATAATGCCAATAAATTTAAATAATATAAATAATACCCCAATGTACAACCAGCTATTACCACCATATGCTGAACTGACTGACAAGACCGTCAGCCATAGTCAGAGCATAAAGCATAATTACTAGTGATGATCGAGCACTAAGGTGCTCGGGTGCTCTGACCGAGCACTCAAGGGTGCTCGAGTGCTCGGCCGAGCACCCGAGCATAATTGAAGTCTATGTGAGTAAACCAGGCACCCCATTCCCGCTCGGAAAAGCGGGGAGTGCCTGGTTTACACAAATGCCCCAAATTTTTTAAAAAAAACACACAGACACAGACATACTGAACTTCCCTGGCAGCTCCCGACCTGCTCCAGCAGGAAGACGGCACGCAGAGTGGTAATTTTTACCACAGCGCCACCTGCTGGACGGGAGGAGGGAGCTGCCAGGGAAAGGTAAGGACGGATCCGTCATTACCCCAATGCAAGTCAATGGGGACGGATCCGTATACTAGTGTGTCACACCAAACGGATCCGTCCCCATTGACTTGCATTGGGGTCATGACGGATCCGTCTAGGGGACTCAAGTTTTGCGCTCGAGTACACTTGGTGTTCGGCCGAACAGCGAGCTCAGCCGAGCATGCTCGCTCAACACTAATAATTACATTCAATCACTGCTGATGTCGTCTGTAGCCACAATGACCTTCATTCTGGCCACAATGGCCCCCAAAAAAACCCCAATAGCATCAAGAATGTCCTCCATAAGAGCCATAATGAACCCGGTGCTAACGCTGGTTAGTGTCCTCCATCAGTGATGTGGTTAGCACTGAGGATTCAGGGCACATAATGGGGATTTCTGCCCCAGTGTTCCAAATCCTTGGGCAACTGTCCCATTCAACTATATCTACACCCTCAGACATGGATGCTATGGCTGAGCAGGGGGCTCTATGCTTCAGGCCATTTTAGTCTATTGACCTACGAGATGCCTAAAGGCTGTTGCAGAACTGGTGCAGCATCCATGATGCAATGGCATTATGGTGCTGCCTGCACCAACCTCATTGCATGAAACAGAAAAAAGAAAATACTTACTCCTCATCCTTACCAATCCTGGGCTGCTGACATTCAGAGGCATACTGGGTCCCAACTGATCTTCTTCCTGGTAAAAGTCACAGGAAGTCACAGAAGACTTCCTGGTAAAAGTCTCAGCCAGTCACTGACCACATCGGTGACGCGTCCCATCTAGTGATTGACTTAGCTGTCATCTCCTACTATGAGTCAAACCTGAACCAGGAAGAGGAGACCAGTGGACACCCCTTAAGCCTCGGAATGGCAGCAGTGGGGGATTTGAAAGGATGAGTAATAAATTCTTTTATGGTTTTACACTATTTTCAGCATACTTTTCTTTTCATTTTTGCCCCATTGGGCAACCCCTTTAAAAACAAAATTACAGAGTTGTCCAGTTGTTAAAAAAAACAACCAACAATAGGCATCAAATATACTAACATAAAAATTATAAAAACTTGTCAATCCCCGTCGATCAAGAACACATGCTCTAGGGACTGACCCCTGCCTTTTGTTTACTGCAGCATGTGACCACACAGGCCCATCACCTCAGAGGTCACATGGCATACTTACTGGCATTCCCACTGATGCACTGGCTTCAGTGGTCACATGTTCGCATCATCACCGTCGTCACTAGACAATGACCAGCGGGCAGCTACTAAAACATTTGTGCTGGATCAGAAGGGTATTTAAAAAGAGATTACAGGTTTTTTGTTATTTTATTCTAGGACTTTTTTATTTTTTCAGCCTTCCTCTCGCTTTGTACTGATTTTGTATTACAATTTTTCTTCTCTGATGATGTCCAAAGTTAAATAAAAAATTCTCCTGATTTCACAAATCCTAAATGGAATGTACCTTGTGCCTATGCACCACTGGATATAAACAGTCCTGGGGACCAGAACACGGACATGCAGGAGGCAATCCGGAGGACTGGAGCAGTGGGGAGCTGGTAAGTATAAAGATTTTGCTGATTGAAGCATAAGTCACCAGTATTTAATGCCAGACATTCATTGTACCAGACAAGTCATTCTTATTGAGAAAGTCAGTCGGATGACTAGCAAAATGTCTTCAAGAGAAAATATAACAAGTCCATCCAACTGGCTTTCTTAATTAGAATGACTTGTGTTGAGTATGATACACAGATTATTTAATGCAAGAGATTCCTTGTACGAGTCATTCTAATTGACAAAGCCAGTCTCTAATTGATAAAGTCAGTCAAGTGACTAGTAAAATTTCTTAAAAAGAAAATATAACAAGTCCTCTGGCTTTCTCTGTTAGAATAACTTGTGTTGGGCTTCATTCACACGACCGTATGTGTTTTGCGGTCCGCAAATTGCGGATCCGCAAAAAAAACGGATGACGTTCCGTATGGCATCCGTTTTTCCATTTTTTTTGCGGATCCATTGTAACAATGCCTATCCTTGTCAGCAAAATGGACAAGAATAGGACATGTTCTATCTTTTTTGCGGAACGGAAATACGGACATACGGAAACGGAGTACCTTCCGTTTTTTTTGCGGACCCATTGAAATGAATGGTTCCGCATACGGTCCGCAAAAAAAACGGAATGGACACGGAAACAAAATACGGTCGTGTGAATGAATCCTTGAACAGATTTTGGTGACTGAAGCATGAGTCACCAGTATTTAATGCCAAGGATTGATTTTACAAGTCATTCTATTTAGAAAGCCAGTTGGATGACTGGTGAAAGGTCTTCAAGAGAATATAAGTCGAGCTGGTCTGACTACTAATGATATATCCAGTGCAAGTAGCCTCCTCTGGCAAATTCTTCAATACTAACACCGAACAAGAAGGTGATACTTTGATATCTATCAGAAGTTCTGGATGTGACTAAAGTTAAAAATATGATGTAACGTACTATGTGTGTTTGGGGGGGATGTTCTTATATTACAGAATGAATTTGGATAATCTGATTTTAATTTTTCAGTGTTAAACTGTTAGAGTGGACCATGAGAAATAAACAACTATTTTCAATCCCTTTTAATCAACTGTTGATTCATTGCTGGTAATTTCAATGATCAAAGCCCAGAATGTACATCAGCAGCTATTCATAAATAGAGATGAGCGAGTAGTGTTCGATCGAGCCGGTATTCGATCGAATACTACGCTATTCGGCATACTCGATTTCAATCGAGTATAACGGCGATGGCGCACTTAGAATTCGTTTCCCCTCCCACCTTCCCTGGCGCTCTTTTTCCACCAATCAACATGCAGGGGGGGTATGACAGGCACGCTGAGCACGCTGGCAGCGCGAAAACAGCGTCTACATGGATTGGCTGGAAAAACCATGTGACCTCGAATATTAAAAACTCAGCTCTTCCTGCTCGTACGCATATGCTGCGTGAACTTAGTCAGGGACAGAGACTGGAGAAGGGACAGACAGGTTTTAGCAGTTGGACAGGCAGGAGCGTGATTAAAAGCCCTTATCAGGGCTACTATAGTGCACTACAGTGATAGCTTTACTACAAGATACACTTTACAGAGAACGGCTGCCGTATTCAGGGATAGCTGCTGGAGTAGGGACAGAGAGAGGCATTAGTGGTGTATTAGGTGCTCTGCTACATACCAAACTATATTGGCACTACTGTTCAGCGTTCTTTTTGGCTGAAAAACCCTGTTATATAACTAGTGTGTATATGCCACCATCTGATCTGGCAGTATACGGCTGTGAATTTTATTTTATTTTTTTAAATACAGTTTATTTGGCTCTAGTGTTCTGGTTCTGTGTGCCTGCAATACCCTTTTGTATACCAGGTGTAAATACCCACCGTCTGTTCAGTTAGTACACGGCTGTGTACCTTGAAATATACAATATCTAGGCCATTTAATTGGCCACTGTACTGTGCGTTCTCTTGCTAAATTATTTCACATACCTGGTGTAAATACCCACCGTCTGTTCAGTTAGTACACGGCTGTGTACCTTGAAATATACAATATCTAGGCCTTTTAATAGGCCACTGTACTGTGCGTTCTCTTGCTAAATTATTTCACATACCTGGTGTAAATACCCACCGTCTGTTCAGTTACTACACGGCTGTGTACCTTGAAATAAACAATATCTAGGCCTTTTAATAGGCCACTGTACTGTGCGTTCTCTTGCTAAATTTTTTCACATACCTGGTGTAAATACCCACCGTCTGTTCAGTTACTACACGGCTGTGTACCTTGAAATATACAATATCTAGGCCTTTTAATAGGCCACTGTACTGTGCGTTCTCTTGCTAAATTATTTCACATACCTGGTGTAAATACCCACCGTCTGTTCAGTTACTACACGGCTGTGTACCTTGAAATATACAATATCTAGGCCTTTTAATAGGCCACTGTACTGTGCGTTCTCTTGCTAAATTTTTCACATACCTGGTGTAAATACCCACCGTCTGTTCAGTTACTACACGGCTGTGTACCTTGAAATATACAATATCTAGGCCTTTTAATTGGCCACTGTACTGTGCGTTCTCTTGCTAAATTATTTCACATACCTGGTGTAAATACCCACCGTCTGTTCAGTTACTACACGGCTGTGTACCTTGAAATATACAATATCTAGGCCTTTTAATAGGCCACTGTACTGTGCGTTCTCTTGCTAAATTTTTCACATACCTGGTGTAAATACCCACCGTCTGTTCAGTTACTACACGGCTGTGTACCTTGAAATATACAATATCTAGGCCTTTTAATTGGCCACTGTACTGTGCGTTCTCTTGCTAAATTATTTCACATACCTGGTGTAAATACCCACCGTCTGTTCAGTTACTACACGGCTGTGTACCTTGAAATATACAATATCTAGGCCTTTTAATTGGCCACTGTACTGTGCGTTCTCTTGCTAAATTATTTCACATACCAGGTGTAAATACCCACCGTCTGTTCAGTTACTACACGGCTGTGTACCTTGAAATATACAATATCTAGGCCTTTTAATAGGCCACTGTACTGTGCGTTTCTCTTGCTAAATTTTTCACATACCTGGTGTAAATACCCACCGTCTGTTCAGTTACTACACGGCTGTGTACTTGAAATATACAATATCTAGGCCTTTTAATAGGCCACTGTACTGTGCGTTCTCTTGCTAAATTATTTCACATACCTGGTGTAAATACCCACCGTCTGTTCAGTTACTACACGGCTGTGTACCTTGAAATATACAATATCTAGGCCTTTTAATAGACTACTGTACTGTGCGTTCTCTTGCTAAATTATTTCACATACCTGGTGTAAATACCCACCGTCTGTTCAGTTACTACACGGCTGTGTACCTTGAAATATACAATATCTAGGCCTTTTAATTGGCCACTGTACTGTGCGTTCTCTTGCTAAATTTTTCACATACCTGGTGTAAATACCCACCGTCTGTTCAGTTACTACACGGCTGTGTACCTTGAAATATACAATATCTAGGCCTTTTAATTGGCCACTGTACTGTGCGTTCTCTTGCTAAATTATTTCACATACCTGGTGTAAATACCCACCGTCTGTTCAGTTACTACACGGCTGTGTACCTTGAAATATACAATATCTAGGCCTTTTAATTGGCCACTGTACTGTGCGTTCTCTTGCTAAATTATTTCACATACCTGGTGTAAATACCCACCGTCTGTTCAGTTACTACACGGCTGTGTACCTTGAAATATACAATATCTAGGCCTTTTAATAGGCTACTGTACTGTGCGTTCTCTTGCTAAATTATTTCACATACCTGGTGTAAATACCCACCGTCTGTTCAGTTACTACACGGCTGTGTACCTTGAAATATACAATATCTAGGCCTTTTAATTGGCCACTGTACTGTGCGTTCTCTTGCTAAATTATTTCACATACCTGGTGTAAATACCCCACCGTCTGTTCAGTTACTACACGGCTGTGTACCTTGAAATATACAATATCTAGGCCTTTTAATTGGCCACTGTACTGTGCGTTCTCTTGCTAAATTATTTCACATACCTGGTGTAAATACCCACCGTCTGTTCAGTTACTACACGGCTGTGTACCTTGAAATATACAATATCTAGGCCTTTTAATAGGCTACTGTACTGTGCGTTCTCTTGCTAAATTTTTTCACATACCTGGTGTAAATACCCACCGTCTGTTCAGTTACTACACGGCTGTGTACCTTGAAATATACAATATCTAGGCCTTTTAATTGGCCACTGTACTGTGCGTTCTCTTGCTAAATTATTTCACATACCTGGTGTAAATACCCACCGTCTGTTCAGTTACTACACGGCTGTGTACCTTGAAATATACAATATCTAGGCCTTTTAATGGCCACTGTACTGTGCGTTCTCTTGCTAAATTATTTCACATACCTGGTGTAAATACCCACCGTCTGTTCAGTTACTACACGGCTGTGTACCTTGAAATATACAATATCTAGGCCTTTTAATAGGCTACTGTACTGTGCGTTCTCTTGCTAAATTATTTCACATACCTGGTGTAAATACCCACCGTCTGTTCAGTTACTACACGGCTGTGTACCTTGAAATATACAATATCTAGGCCTTTTAATAGGCCACTGTACTGTGCGTTCTCTTGCTAAATTTTTTCACATACCTAATTATATACCCAAATATTGTATTTGCAACCAAAAAAAAATTAAAATGCGGAGGGGGGCTAGCGGAATCGGACGTGGACGAGGACGGGGGCGCGGAAATGCTGTTGGTGGCCTTGTTGAAGCCAGTGGGGATACAATGCGTGCTGGTGAGGGTCAGCCAGGATCCCACTTATCCAGAATCCCTGCCTTTATGGGACAGTTAAGCAGGGGGCGGAGTTACACCGCTGTTGAGGCCTGAGCAGGTTGAACAGGTGGTGCAATGGATAGCCGATAGCGCTTCCACACAGTTGTCCACCAGCCAGTCATCCACACAGTCTCACTCTGACCCTCCTTCCTCCACACCTGGCCAACAGAGTCATCCCACCCTTGACCCCTCGCAGGAGCTCTTTCGGGTCCTTTTTCAGATGTGCCGGAAGAATCCCAGGAGCTAGCAGAGGGAATTTGTTTGTAGTGATGCCCAAACACTTGAGTTTTCGCCATCTCCTGCTGATGTGGACCCTGAAACAGCATCTGTTATCATGAGCGATGATGATGATGAGACGCAGTTGCCATCAAGGGAGGCTGTTGGAATGTCCAGTGGGCAGGAGGAGGAGCAGAGTGAGGAAGAGGAGGTGGGGATGACGAAATGACCGACCCCACTTGGCCAGGGTGATGTCCAGCGGGAAAGCAGTGGAGAGGTGGTGGTCTGCGCAGCACCGAAAAAGGCAGCAAGAGGCAGAGGGATGTCCACAGGCAGAGGGATGTCCAGAGGCAGAGGGATGTCCACAGCAGAGGGATGTCCACAGGCAGAGGGATGTCCAGAGGCAGAGGACAGTCCAGACAGAGTAGTGAGGCCACATCCAGCACGGCCGAAGCTGTTCCCGGCAGCGGGCAGTCGCGCGAAGCTCCCCCATCGAGGCCTGCGTACTTCTGTGGTGTGGAGATTTTTTAATGTTTGTGC
>ONZH01000967.1:0-33327 GCA_900303285.1 Rhinella marina
CCTCTTGGGCCTCCACAAATTTTTAAGAGGTCTCACCTCTTGGGCCTCCACAAAATGTTTAAGAGGTCTCACCTCTTGGGCCTCCACATAATTTTTAAGAGGTCTCACCTCTTGGGCCTCCACAAAATGTTTAAGAGGTCTCACCTCTTGGGCCTCCACATAATTTTTAACAGGTCTCACCTCTTGGGCCTCCACATAATTTTTAAGAGGTCTCACCTCTTGGGCCTCCACATAATTTTTAAGAGGTCTCACCTCTTGGGCCTCCACATAATTTTTAAGACGTCTCACCTCTTGGGCCTCCACAAAATTTTTCCATGAGCCTCTGGCCAGCCCACGGCCTCTTCCTGCCTTTTGCGGTCCTACGCATCCCTCAACATCCCCACTGCTTTACCTGCTAGACATGACACTGGGCCAGGTCGGGTCACTGACATCTCAAGCGCCAACAATTTGGGCATTTTAAGGCTTCTGCATGTGTTTGAGTTGTTTTTACATTTTAAAGAAGACATGTCTGACCACATCTCCAACACACACACAATGACATTTAGGGGTGGGGTCTATTTGCTTTCCCCCTTGCCTATGCCATCTGTGGTTGTCATAGGCAACGTGATTTTAAGGGGTGCAGAATTTTATCTTCTTTTTTGTCTAGTTTTGGCTTGGGGTCCATGGCAATTATTGAGGAAAGAAGGTGTTCCTTGTATGGTCCTCACTTTACAGAAGAGGTTAGATTGTCTTTGGAGTGTATTGTTGAGAGGCTGTGATAGTGGCGTAATAGTGCGACTTGGGCGCGTTTATATGCACCCAGACATGCTTCCCCTGCTGTCCCAGTTGCATTCCAGCAGTGTGGCATCCTTTTCTGAGGTTTCAGGGTGGACTTGGTGACCTCCAAGTGGTCGAATTGAGATTTCCAAGTGGCGAGGCATTTTTTCCCATAGACTTTAATGGGATTGCGATATTCGGTCGAATAGTCGAATTTTGCGGTCTATTCGAATCGAATTTCGAACTTTCGAATATTTCACTACTCGCTCATCTCTACTTACGATCTATGAGGAAGTAGGGTTGACACAAAAAATGTGTAAATGTGTTACCTCCAGACTGAGTCCTGACCATACTTTTCAATGTCATGTATTCATCATCATCACTAATCTCTGCGTTCAGGAAACTGCCGAGCATCGTCTATATTGTGCTTGTTTCCTGCAGCTCTCGCCCATAAGAAGTGAATGGGGCTCGCAAGAAAAATGGACGGCATCTGGATACGCATCCATATCTAATCCTATAATGTGTAATACTTTCTGCTGAGCTATGTATCTAAGACCTCATTCACATATATGAGAATTTTCAAGGACCATGGTCTGTGAAAACCCGGCCTGCTGTCATTGGTTACTATGAAGCCATGTGCTTCGCGCCGCCGCTGTACAGTCATACACTGGTATAGATCATAGTGTATTACTGTACAGCGGCGGTGGCACAAAGCGCACTGTGTCATAGTAACCAATGACGCCGTGCGCTCGTGTGCTCGTACACCGTGGCCCGTGAAAATCCCCGGCCCGTGAATCCGTGGCCCATGAAAATCTCTTATCTCAGGAGTGTATGTACACAAAGTAGAGCTTCTTATCTCTCTCTGTATCACACTCTATACAGACACATACAATAGCTTCATAGACAGTATCACACAAGGTAGAATTAGATACACAGCTGAGCAGACAGTATCACACAAGGTAAGATTAGATACACAGCTGAGCAGACAGTATCACACAAGGTAGGATTAGATACACAGCTCAGCACACCTCTCCTGAAATCCTCTGTGCTGCTGGGACCCTGCTCATCCCACTACATATGTAACTCTCATCCTGTGACCTCTGCAAGATTAGTGCATTCCTCTCCTTAAATCCTCTGTGCTGCTGGGAGGACCCTGGTCCTTCCACTATGTAAGGGTTCATGCACACGGCAGTTGTGTGGCCGTTCCATGCATTGAGAACCGCAATCTGCTGTCCAAAATGCACAGGCAACATCTGTGCGGTGGGCGGGACGGATAAAGGCCCTTTCAGCTTTAATGGGTCTGTGATCTGTCCGCACTGCAAAAAAATAGAACATGTTTTATTTTTTTGTGGTGAGGAGGAACAGACAGAAATGCACTGCATCTCCGGGTTTGCGAACCCATTCAAGTGTTGTATGCGGGCGACAAGACAGCCATGGCTGGGCAACGGCCGTGTGCATGAGCCCTAACTCTCATCCTGTTACCTCCACAAGACCAGCACACTCCTCTTCTGAAATCCTCTATGCTGCTGGGGAACTGCTGCTTCCACTGTGTAACTCTTACGCTGTGACCACCACAAGATCAGCACACTCCTCTCCTGAAATCCTCTGTGATGCTGGGACCCTGCTCCCCCCACTGTGTAACTCTCACCCTGTGACCTCCACAAGATCAGCACACTCCTCTCCTGAAATTTTCTGTGCTGCTGGGGACACTGATCCTTCCACTATGTAACAGGATTAGATGCAGCAGCTCAGCAAACATTATCACACATGGCACTATTAGATACACAGTTTAGCAGCTCAGCAGACAGTATCACACATGATAGGATTAGATACACAACAGCAGACATTATCACACAGGATATGATTAGATACATGGCTCAGCAGACTATCACACATGATAGTATTAGATACACAACTCAGCAGACAGTATCACACAGGATATGATTAGATACACAGCTGAGCAGACAGTATCACACAAGATAGCATTAGATGCACAACTCAGTAGACAGTATCAGACATGATAGGATTAGATACACGGCTCAGCAGACAGTATCACACAAGGTAGGATTAGATACACAGCTCAGCAGACAGTATCGCACGGGGTATGATTAGATACACAGCTCAGTAGACAGTATCATACAAGATAGCATTAGATACACAATTTAGCAGACTATCACGCAAGATAGCATTAGATAAACAACTCAGCAGACAGTATCGCACAGGATAGGATTAGATACACAGCTCAGCAGACAGTATCACACAGGATAGGATTAGATACACTACTCAGCAGACGATATTACACAGGATAGGATTGGATACAGAACTCAGCATACAGTATCACACAGGATAGGATTAGATACACAACTCAGCAGACAGTATCACACATGATGTTTGGAGTCTGGATTTAGTGTTCCTTTTTTCTCATGTGTTTGACTTTCACACACTTAATATTCTCAATAGATCTCATCTAATTTAGCTGGGTCTGCCGATAAATATATCATATCTGAGGCCAGCTGCTCTGCAGCTTGAGCAATAAGCTAAATGTGGAGCACACACCGCCAAGTTTTTGTGATGTGTATTACAGTTATTTAGAGTTTAGATACAATATCGCAATATCATGTTGTTTTGTTGTCAGGACAAAACTGACACCACTCTTTGGAGATCAGGTAAGAGTGGACGCATCTCTATTCCTCTGGTCTTATGTGTGAGAGGTTACTAGCTTGTACTAGTATATGGGGAGAAGAGAGAAACAGCCTCCAGCAAAGGGTGTGACGCTTTTAGCCTTCCTTTGACAAAAAAAAAATGCTTATTTTATTGATTGCTTCAGGCCAAGAGGGGTTATAACAAATAAAATGGATACATGTAGATTGGAAATATGCTGGAGGCAGAATATTTTTTTTTACCATTGTTGCTTGAACATGGAATTTCCCTTCGAAATGTTATGATGGAAACCAAATGCTCTATTGAACCACCTACGCATTCACTCTTCTGGCAACTGTTTGGGCCGCTGGTCAAGCATAGCTGAAGAGAGAATGTGGTCCATCAAAGAAGTCTTTGTCTCATTCTGCTGTATTTATCGTCCATAGGTGAGAACAGCTGTGCCCGGGTTAGCAGACAACATGCAGGCATCTAGAAAAACAGAAGTGAGGGCCTATAAACCATTGAGCGGACAGGACAACTACCTTCACATTGAAATCACAAATAATGTTGTGAGACCGTAAGAACACAAATTTTGTAAACTTCAATATTTTGAATGCAAATGTTGCAGTCCAAAAACAGATCAACCATTTCACCTACTTGGTAAGTAAACCTTGGATCAATCACTGCTAATGCAAACATTATATATGGAGCTACGGTACTATTTGTGAGTTGGTATAATCTGAGCACTCTATGGCGGTAATATGCGGTTCTGCTACTTTAATAGGGGTAATTGGCCAAGGTATTGCAGTGTTATTTTAACATCATACCAGATGGCTGTCACACTGCCTGCAGACTCCAGTCCTGGAGCATACTTTTGTAGCAAGCATTACCAAGATAGGCCTAAAGGGGTTGTGCAGACATTATATATTGAGGACCTATTCCCAGGATAGATCATTAATATCTGACCCGCTGAGATCCAACTCTGCCCCCCCCCCCCCCCCCCCGCTGATCAGCTGTTTGAAAAAGAGGCTTCCTCTTCATTACACTGCATGTGTACATACACTTTCAGCAGCAGCACAGTGTAATTAGAATTACAAGTGATGGGAGCAAGTAATTACACTACGCCGCCAAGACTTTAGACAGTGTAATGAAGAGAAAGCAGTGCTTGCTTTGAGTGCTATCTCCTCTTCAAACATCTGGGGGTGCCAGGTGTCGGACCCCCGCCTATTAGATATTGATAACGTATCATCATATACCGCCTGCACAACCCATTTAATACATTAAACCGGCACTGCAGCTATAGACATTTATTACTGATGCTATCCCTTTTCCAACTTAGTAGCCTTGCAGTGGCTGGATTCTAAAACTTATCATACTGCATTGCTGGCTTTCAGAAAACTGATCACTGTAATGACAGCTTTAACCTTTAACAATGTCCATGAGAATGTGACCCATTAAAACTTAACAAATTCTTGCAACATTGTAAGTTTGATGTAGATTAGTGAAAAAAATAAAACATTGAAAGCCATATTTCACTGTTAACTACTAATTCCGGAACCACTTGTACAGAGGCCTGGCACCGCACTCACAGGTACTGATGCCAATTTCCGCTAATTAGCAGGTTGCACTGGAACTTGCCATTGTTTCAAGTTACAAGTCCAGGTCTAGTCTAGAAGTTAGTTGTAAATCATACAGAAATGAACTTTGAGAAATTTGCTCATCTCTAGCCACAGCCGCTGTAACAGCAGCTACTGTCCGCCAATGTTTCCCTGCTTACCGCCGTGGTCCTTAGCTCTGTGTTTAGCGGTGTTCCCATTTACCGCTGCAGTCCTAGGCTCTGTCCTTGTAGGCATTGTTTGTTCTGGAATCCGCTCCACAGTTTCCTTCCAGCCCTGTCCACAGCATGCTTGCTGTTTGTTCCCTGTAGAACTTCCTTAAAGGGGTTGTCCAAGTAATATTTACTGATGACCTATCCTCAGGATAGGTCATCAATATCAGATTGTATAGGAGTGATCCGTCCCATTGAAATGAATGGCTTGGGTGTAATTACACCTGCTCATCGCTGCAGATGTGACGGCGTGCATGTAAACAATGAAGAGGAGGCAGCGCTGGCACGGCACGTGCCTTCTCTTCAAACAGCTGATCGGCAGGGATACCTGCTGTCGGATTCCCGCCGATCTGATATTGATGACTTATCCTGAGGATAAGTCATCAATAAAAATAACTTCAACAACCCCTTTAAGGGCCGGAGTGCATTTATGATTTATGGGTTTAGCACTTGTGACCTTGCTGACCAATCTTAGCTCTCCTGCACATATATAAGTGGCTCAGCCCCCTTCCCAGGTTCCTGAGCGTCAAGGTCCTTGTGTCCTGCAAAGGTTGCTGTTATCTCTGGTTTTGTTCCTGTATACCTGACCTGTGCTTGTTTTTCTGTACTTTGCTAACTGCTTGATCCCTGCCTGCTAGCCTTGACTCTCCTGTTGCTCACCCTGATTGCCTGACATGTACCTGTATTGCCTGCCCTGACCTTTGCTTGTTTGACTTTGCCTCATCCTTCAATCCTATACTGTTGCTCCTGGTTATGACTCGGCCTGTTGACTATGCCTGTTCCTCTGGTACCTTACTCTGGTACCTCTTGGTCCAATTGCCCTGTGTGCCAATCCCCCTCAAAAGGTAGTGACCTGATGTTCCCCTCAGGAAAGTTTATCCCCACCATCAGGGTTACTGTGAAGAAAGAGGGGTTCACTTAGACAACGCCCTTAGAGGAGATAGGACACGTGGCACAGTGGGTTCACACCTGCTGGTTCATGACAGTACTCTCAGGCCATGGGCCCCGCTGGTCACCCCTAGCCTGTTGCTCAGGAATTGTTACATGATATGTCATAGCGAACATCAGGATGTCCTGATGCAATTCATGTAAATGTCGCTGCTCGAATGGATCCCATCTCCCCTCCAGCTACTGAAAGATCGCCAGTTGCTGCTTCCTCTGCAATTCCTGTTCCTGTGAGTCCGGATTTGAATGCCACTGGTGTTCAACTACCTCTGCCACCACGCTATAATGCAGATCCTAAGACCTGTCGCTGCTTCCTTGACTGTGGGTCAGTATGTCATCCAGTTTCGTACCCTGTCTGCAGAACTTGCATGGAATAATGAGGCTCAATTGGTGGTGTTTTGAGAGGGCCTTTCTGACCAGATTAAGGATGAATTAGCTGGTCGCGACCATCCATCTACCTTGAATGACCTGATCATCTTGACCACAAGAATTGATAAGCAATTCAGGGAACATTCTAAGGAGGTTGCAAAGCTCACTTTCTGCGTAATTGTCTACAGAAGCCGGGAAACGCCAATGTCTAGGATCAGTTGGAGAGGTGGTCCTAGACGAAGTGAAGTCCTCTCTGAAAATTTTGGTTCTACTGACTCTCACAAGGGAGTCACACTGTCTGTGCCTGCATTCTTGGACTCTGGGTCAGCCGGTAAATTCATTCAGCAGGTTTTGGTCCATCAGTACCGGCTCCCTACCAACCGTCTAGAAAGGCCTCTGTCAGTGGCTTCCGTAAATGGACTGCCACTTCCCGAACCTGTACTTTCTGTTACTATGCCCCTTAAGTTGCAAATAGAGGTTCTGCATTCAGAGATGATCTCCTTCGATGTCCTTCCAGCGTCTGTGAATCTGGTTATCCTTGGCTGCATCAGCACACTCCAGTTCTGGACTGGCACTCCGGTCAAATTCTCCATTGGTGATCATCATGTCGGTCCACCTGCTTATCGGAGGTCCGACCTGCTTCCTTGCCACCTGTACCTGAAGACCTGGCTCGACTTCTGCCTCAATATGCCAGCTTTGCGGATGTCTTCAGTGAGAAAGAAGCCAAGACGCTGCCTCCTCACCGTCCTTATAACTGTCCAACTGACCTTCTGCCTGGCGCTACTCTTATTCGTGGTTGAGTCTATCCACTCTCGCTTCCCAAGACCCAAACGATGTCTGACTATATCATGGGGAATCTTGAAAATGGGTTTATCTGGAAAACTACTTTGCCAGCCGGTGACAGATTCCTCTTTGTACAGAAGAGGGATGGATCATGACGGCCCTATATCGACTGTCGAGGTTTGAATAAGATCACGGTCAAGAATCGCTACCCTCTACCGCTAATCTCCAAACTCTTTGATAGGATTTGGGGATAAGTTCTTTACAAAATTAGACCTGCACGATGCGTACAACCTCATTATCATTCGAGAGGGCGATGAGCTGTCCAGTGCTCCCGTGGTATTCCAGGAGTTGATAAACAATATCTTCTGGGACCTGCTCTATGTCTGCGTGATAGTATACCTGGATGATATACTAATCTATTCTCCAGACTTGACCTATCACCGTAGGCATGTACCTTTAATATTACAGTGGTTGAGAGAGAATCGGCTTTATGCCAAACTCGAGAAATGCACCTTTGAGAAGTCTTCTTTACCATTCCTCGAATACATCATCTCTGATGCAAGGTTGCAAATGGAGCCTGAAAAGCTGAATGCAGTAATGGACTGGCCCCATCCGCAGGGTCTTCATGCCATACAGCGATCCCTAGGATTTGCAATTTTTTATTACCAGTTCATTCCTAATTTTTTGTCTCTTACATCCCCAATCTCCTCTCTTACTAAGAAATGGGTGAATGCCAGAGTCTGGACTCCAGAGGCTGAAGCCGCTTTCATCCAATTAAAGAAGTTCTTAGCCTTTGCACCTGTTCTGCTCCATCCAGATGTCTCCAGCCAATTCGTTTTAAAAGTGGATGCCTGCTCAATAGGAGCCAGGGCTGTTTTACTACAGAAAGGTTCCTGTGTATTTTTTTGCAAGCTTTTCTCCCCTGCCGAGAGGAACTACTTTCTAGGAGATAGAGAGCTTCTGGCCATAAAACTAGCCTTGGAGGAGAAGCATTATCTATTAGAGGGATCCCAGCATCTGGTGATAATCTTCACCGACCACAAGAACCTTACATATCTGTAGATGGACCCAGCATCTGAACCCACGCCAAAGCCAGATGGGCAATCTTCTTCTCCAGTTTAAATTTTGAGCTTTACTTGAGCTTCACCGAGAAGAACATCAAGGCAGATGCTCTGGCTCAGTCTTTTGATTTTTCCGACCAGCAGGAGAAGCCCCAATACATTGTAGATCCTGCTCACTTAATCACTTCAACTCCTGTCCTGGTCAAATACATCCCTCCTGGGAAGACATTCATGCCATCTGCCAAGAGAAGACGTATTCCAGCTTGGGGCCACAACTCCAAACTGGCTGGTCACCCCGGGATCCAAAAAAACATCCGGGCTGTTGTTACCTCTTCTTGTTCCCTATACCCATGGCAACACATTGCCATGGACTTTGCTATGGTTCTGCCCTCTTCTTCCAGATGTACTGCTATCTTGGTGGTTGTAAATCGGTTCTCCAAGGTGGCTTACTTCGTTCCTTTGGCTGGACTGGCCTCGGCTGCTGAACTTGATAAACTGTTCGTGGAACACATATTTCAGTTGCATGGACTACCTTTGCACATAGTTTCCGATCCTTTCCATTTTTTGTTGTTTATGGACAACATCCTTGCACTCCTCTCCCTTTTCCTACTTCTTCTGGGGTACCAGCTATGGATTCTTCTTTCATGGATTTCTTAAAGATTTGGCTTGAGACCAAGGGCTGCATCAACAAAGCAGTGACTCTCCTCTTAAAATATCAACTTAAGGGTTCCCAGTTTCAAGTTTGCTGCTAAGTTCCTTGGACCCTTTTAAGAGGATCAACAAAGTAACATATAAGTTATGTCTGCCTTTCTCTCTCTCTCTGCAGAATCCTAACGCCTTCCACATGTCCTTACTGAAACCAGTAGTTCTAAATTGCTTCTCTACTGCTCCTTCTATTCTGACTCCAGTATCTGGAGACTCTGACAATTTATTTGAAGTCAAAGACATCCTGGACACCAAGAAGTGTGGAAAGAAGACCCACTATCTCAGACTGAAAAGGCTTTGTTCCTGAGGAGAGGTCTTGAAAACATTTGTGCTTCAAATTCGGTAAAAAAGTTCCTGTCTCGTCTTGGACTCAAGAAGAGGGGGTGTAAGGGAGGAGGGGGGGCTACTGTAACAGGGGCTGCTGTCCGCCGATGTTCCCCTGCTCGCGGCCATGGTTCCGGGCTCCGTGTTCAGCAGTGATCTGCTGCTGGTGTTCCCAGTCACCGCTGCAGTTCTGGGCTCTGTCCTTGCAGGCATTGTTTGTTCTGCAATCTGCTCCACGGTTTCCTTCCAGCCCTGGCCACAGCATGTTTGCTGCTTGTTCCCCGTAGCACTTTCTTAAGAGCCAGAGTGCATCTCTTCTTGTGTTTTATGGGCTAGCTCATGTGACAATGCTGACCAATCCTAGCCCTCCTGCACATATATAAGTGGCTCAGTCCCCTTCCCAGGTGCCTGAGCGTCAAGGTCCTTATGTCCTGCAAAAGTTGCTGTTATCTCTCTCATTTTTTCCTGTTTATCTGACCCATGCTTGTGTTTCTGGACGCTGCTACCTGCTTAATCCCTGCCTGCTAGCCTTGACTCTCCTGTTGCCAACCTGGATTGCCTGACATATACCTGTGCTGCCTTCCCTAACCTATTGCTTGTTTGACTTCACCTCTGACTCATCCTTTGGTTCACACCCGTGACGGCCACAATGAGTTAGCTACATAGCCCACCAGCAGTCATTTTAACGAATGCTACAACTGTACTGTACTTGGATGCTGGCCAGCTGGCAGCAGGTATGCTGACAAAAGGTTTTCCAGACAGATTTGCAGTGGAAAGTGAGATCACATCACACTTGAGGGCATAAGAAAAAAATGGCAACAAGGGAGGTTGACACAGGTTAACCTGGGTTTAGGGTCGCCACCTGGCCAGTAAGCCACCGGTCTTGATATATATGGCAGGAGGCCAAAGCTGGCATTTATTTTGTAGCAACTGCATTATTTGCTGGTAATCTTCTCTTTAGTAGTCAACAAGGTATGAGATCTACTGGCTACTAATGGTTATCTCAGGCTGTATAACAGCTAGAGATTAGAGATAGGTCTAGGTTTTAATGCTAACAATAGTGGGATCGCGAGCTGCAATACAGCCCCAGATATAATGTATAGGAACTTGGTCAGGAATTATATTGCAGGTATCAAATTGACTTCCATTTTTTCAGATCCTAAGCAAAGGCCGGATAATGAATGTGGGCAAGTATAGTCGACTGTCGGGCCAACCCCTGGTCAGCATGCCACTGTTCATAACAGAGGACTTGATGCCATCATTCCGTATTGTTGCATATATACACTGTAAACAGAGAATAGTCTCTGACCCCTGTTGGCATGAAAGATGTATATAACGGTAAGTGAATAAAAGCAAAGTGCATGAGTAATTATTTTCTCTTTTATTAGTAATGTTTTTTTCTAGTATCTTAGAGCAGCAATGTACTTTAAATAAACTTTTGATATGTTGTAGAGACTCATTATAAGTATACAGTAGATCGATGGGGATCTGAGTGCTGAGACCAATCCCCAGAATGGGGGGAGAAAAGAATGTACATATTACCCTCTCTCTCCTTTCTGCCTGACAGGAAGTGTACATACTTAATAGAAAGTCTATGGACTCTCTGTCTCGTGCAAGGAGGAGAGAGTGCACTATAACGCCTTTCTCCCTCATTCTTGGATCGGTGAGGGTCTAGTGCTCAGACCCACCAATATAAACTTTTAATATCCCAATAACATATCAAAAGTTTGTTGAAAGTACAATGCCAATTTAATGTTTCAGACAAAATCTAATCTTGCAATACCATGAGCAGCCATGTGGTGTGCTGTTACAAAGAAGTATATTAGTACAAAACTCTCTCTTTCACACATATATTCCTTAGTATGGGAATAGGATATTATGAGATGCATATCCTAGGTCTTTATGTGTGGCTACCTAGTCTTTGTGATGTGAATTGCAGCCTATGAAGGGTTTTACAGGCAAGTCACAATATTGTGTTGAACTTGCTTAACTTAAAATTAAGAAAAAGTAATGATAAACAGGGCACATCTGTAGAGCATTTAGTACTGCAAGTATAAGAAAGAGTATTACAATGCAGAAAGTACCAATTTGTGATACAATTAAACGTGAAAGAAAGTTCTCATGCACTTCTAAACTATTCAGATTCAGCACAAATTTCCAAAAAATTTCTTCCTCCAATTGTACCCAAAATGTTTGCGATTCACTTAGGATAAATTCCAGAAATTGTTGCCACCATTTTACATTTGAAATTACGCTAGTGATGGAAACAGGGAAAGGAACATAAAGGCCAATCAGGAGGGAGGATAATGGCTGGTCTATTGGGCCCTATGTGAGCTCTGAAGCACAGATGCCATTGTGAGTTCAGCCACTGATGTGACAGGATGTGCAGGGGCGGACACAGACAGCAGAGGGACCCTGTGCAAAGAATGTCTGACACCAGTTAGGGCTCATTCACACGACTTGAATAGGTCCGCGATCCACAATATACGGCAAAAGATAGGACATGTTCTACCTATTGCGGTGCAGAGACATAGAGCCAAAAGCCATTAATCGGTGCCTCCTCTCCACACCTGGCCATATCTTGAGGACAGGGGCGTAGCTAAAGGCTCATGGGCCCTGGTGCAAGAGTTCAGCTTGGCCCCCCTTCCCTCAGTGCTGGTGAACCTAGCTTTTCCTGCCGGCCAGTCAAAAACTGAACCCCCCCACTGCCAAATTCTCACCCCAATTCTTTTCCTCCTAACATTACGTATATCACTACAGAACATACAGGGTAAGGCTACATTCACACATTGTTTTTGCAGCCTCCGATCTGCAGATTTTGCGGCTCAGATGCGGACCCATTCACTTCAATGAAGCACTGTGTGCTGTCAGCATCTGTATGTCCATTCCTATTTTTGTCTGTTTTGCGGACAAGGATAGGCATTGTTACAGTGGATCTGCAAAAAAAAAAAAAAGGATGCATACGGAATATCATCCTTTTTTTGCGGATCTCCGCAATTTGCAGACTGCAAAACACAACGTTCGTGTGAATGTAGCCTAATACAGCGCCCCATACCTCGTACTCCAGTATACAGAGCATCCCCGTACCCTCGTACATCCAGTATAATACAGCGCCCCATACCTCTTACATCCAGTATAATACAGCGCCCCCCATACCCCTCTTACATCCAGTATAATAGCCCCATACCTCTTACTTCCAGTATAATACAGCCCATACCTTACATCCAGTATAATACAGCGCCCATACCTCTTACATCCAGTATAATACAGCGCCCCATACCTCGTACATCCAGTATAATACAGCGCCCCATACCTCTTACATCCAGTATAATACAGCGCCCCATACCTCTTACATCCAGTATAATACAGCGCCCCATACCTCTTACATCCAGTATAATACAGCGCCCCATACCTCTTACATCCAGTATAATACAGCGCCCTCATACCTCTTACATCCAGTATAATACAGCGCCCCATACCTCGTTACATCCAGTATAATACAGCGCCCCATTACCTCTTACATCCAGTATAATACAGCGCCCCATACCTCTTACATCCAGTATAATACAGCGCCCCATACCTCTTACATCCAGTATAATACAGCGCCCCATACCTCTTACATCCAGTATAATACAGCGCCCCATACCTCTTACATCCAGTATAATACAGCGCCTCATACCTCTTACATCCAGTATAATACAGCGCCCCATACCTCTTACATCCAGTATAATACAGCGCCCCATACCTCTTACATCCAGTATAATACAGCGCCCCATACCTCTTACATCCAGTATAATACAGCGCCCCATACCTCGTACATCCAGTATAATACAGCGCCTATATACCTCTTTACATCCAGTATAATACAGCGCCCATACCTCTTACATCCAGTATAATACAGCGCCCATACCTCTTACATCCAGTATAATACAGCATACCTACAGTATAATACGCGCCCCATACCTCTTACATCCAGTATAATACAGCGCCTCATACCTCTTACATCCAGTATAATACAGCGCCCCATACCTCTTACATCCAGTATAATACAGCGCCCCATACCTCTTACATCCAGTATAATACAGCGCCCCATACCTCTTTACATCCAGTATAAATACAGCGCCTCATACCTCTTACATCCAGTATAATACAGCGCCCCATACCTCTTACATCCAGTATAATACAGCGCCTCATACCTCTTACATCCAGTATAATACAGCGCCCCATACCTCTTACATCCAGTATAATACAGCGCCCATACCTCTTACATCCAGTATAAATACAGCGCCCATATACCTCTTACATCCAGTATAATACAGCGCCCCATACCTCTTACATCCAGTATAATACAGCGCCCCATACCTCTTACATCCAGTATAATACAGCGCCCATACCTCTTACATCCAGTATAATACAGCGCCCCATACCTCTTACATCCAGTATAAATACAGCGCCCCATACCTCTTACATCCAGTATAATACAGCGCCCCATACCTCTTACATCCAGTATAATACAGCGCCTCATACCTCTTACATCCAGTATAATACACAGCGCCCCATACCTCTTACATCCAGTATAATACAGCGCCCCATACCTCTTACATCCAGTATAATACAGCGCCCCATACCTCTTACATCCAGTATAATACAGCGCCCCATACCTCTTACATCCAGTATAATACAGCGCCCCATACCTCTTACATCCAGTATAATACAGCGCCCCATACCTCTTACATCCAGTATAATACAGCGCCCATACCTCTTACATCCAGTATAATACAGCGCCCCATACCTCTTACATCCAGTATAATACAGCGCCCCATACCTCTTACATCCAGTATAATACAGCGCCTCATACCTCTTACATCCAGTATAATACAGCGCCCCATACCTCTTACATCCAGTATAATACAGCGCCCCATACCTCTTACATCCAGTATAATACAGCGCCCATACCTCTTACATCCAGTATAATACAGCGCCCCATACCTCTTACATCCAGTATAATACAGCGCCCCATACCTCTTACATCCAGTATAATACAGCGCCCCATACCTCTTACATCCAGTATAATACAGCGCCCCATACCTCTTACATCCAGTATAATACAGCGCCTCATACCTCTTACATCCAGTATAAATACAGCGCCCCATACCTCTTACATCCAGTATAAATACAGCGCCCCATACCTCTTACATCCAGTATAATACAGCGCCTCATACCTCTTACATCCAGTATAATACAGCGCCCCATACCTCTTACATCCAGTATAATACAGCGCCCCATATACCTCTTTACATCCAGTATAATACAGCGCCCATACCTCTTACATCCAGTATATATACAGCGCCCATACCTCTACATCCAGTATAATACAGCGCCCCATACCTCTTACATCCAGTATAATACAGCGCCCCATACCTCTTACATCCAGTATAATACAGCGCCCCATACCTCTTACATCCAGTATAATACAGCGCCCATACCTCTTACATCCAGTATAATACAGCGCCCCATACCTCTTACATCCAGTATAATACACAGCGCCCCCTTACATCCAGTATAATACAGCGCCATACCTCTTACATCCAGTATAATACAGCGCCCCATACCTCTTACATCCAGTATAATACAGCGCCCGCATAAACGTTGTGTGATGGAAGGATACGGGGCAGAGAGAATTGGGTAGGAGTTGGCCATTGGGTCGTAAGTGCCCTCTTACGCATCAGTAATAATAATCGCGCCCCATGAGCCTCGTAGACATCCAGTAGTAAACGTCAGGCCCACGCTCAGACCTTCTTGACATTTCCCAAGTATAGACAACTAAGACTGCTGGCCAAACAAGCGAAGCACGCATAGCATCTGTCGATCCACAGTATAGTATGACAAGGTGGCCGCCAGATAACCGTTCTTAGTCATACCCCAGGTTGATTATAGTATCAGCGGCGCCATTAACCTGGTACAGTGCATCTCAGATATACATACGACTTGCAATGGCCGTCGTCAGTACTGTCTTGACAATTATTGCGTGCAGTATAGAAATGAACTGCGCGCCAGTACCTGCAATGTACATCCAGTATAACATACAGCGGCTCAGCCATACTCTTACATTTCATTAGTATTAATACGGCTCATACTCTACATCAGATAATACAGCGCCTCAATAGCCTTTCGTTATTCATCCAGTATAATACATGGCGGCCTTTATACACTCTTACACATCCAGTAATAGATACAGCGCCCCATACCTCTTAGCATCTCGTATAATACGAAAAGCAGCGCCCCATACCCGCGTACGATTCCTAGTTATACGATATACAGCTGCCCGCATCCCCATCTTACATCAAGTAATAATACAAGCGCCCCAAGTTTACATCCGCAAGACTATGAATTGACAGGCTGATCCATTAGAGAACCGTCTATAATCCGATGCGACACGTAGGATATATACAGATAGCACGTCATACCGATCTAGCCTTTACAAGTCACAGGATATGATAATTAAATAAGCGAAGCACAGCGAGAGCTGGGCTGTCGGCGCCATAGACCTCTTACATGATCGCGCAAGTATCAAGGCATAGCACCCACGCCAGACGGTACTAATCCAGCTCCGGTCTGCTATCAGTATAATACAGGCGTCCCATACTCGTTTAGATACAGTTCGGGAGGTCTATAGAATGAGTAATGGTATGCAAGTTGGAGAGGCACGGCTCATCGACCGTGGGTACTGTAGGAGTCACAGTCGGTGCTCGGATATGAGTATGCTATTAGGGAGCGACTTCCCGATAAACAGAGATGCGTATTAACGCGCTCTGCATCAGGTGATAAGCAGTTCCGAGGCTCCGGCTCAGGAGTAATACGACTATCTGTCACACTCCAGTATACACGATGCGAATGAAACAAGGTGCGCCCGCTACAATGAAAGCCCTGTCTCTTATCATGTACGCAGCGGCAGATTATATGAGGCCGACACAAAAAGCCAGATCTTAGACATTCCAGCGTAGTAAAATGGAAGCACATAGAGACGGTCACGCACGTCATTGATTCCTCGGATTACAGTTGGGACAGTGCCAGGTACAGTTGTAAGATGAACGCGCCGATAGTACGTATCTTGACATTGTCACAGGTTTAATAGATGGCACAGCGCGCTAAGTAGCCTCTGGTATACAGAATCAAGCAGTGATTTAGATAGGAGAGGATAAACAGAAGACAGGAAGGGCGCATCGCCTCCATGTGCATCCAGTCATATTGAGAGATAGACCAAGAGATCAAAGGGATGAGAGTATGAATGAAAGCGCAGGGACGAATGCGCACATCAGAAGCATAGACCCGTCTTAGATCCAGTATGTAAGCCACGATACACGCGGTCCCATAGCTTTACTATCCAGTGTAATACAGCGCTCATAGCGTATTACATCGATATATACATGCGCCATAGCACTCTATAGCATCCAGTATAATATCAGACCCCATATCTAGATGCCTCTTACATCCAGTAAATTTGTACATACATCATGGTACAAGCCGGAGACTCCATACCGTCACTGATAAGGACATCGCAGGCATACGTGAAAAGTACACAGCGCATCATACCCCTCTTACAGTCCATAATATAGCAGCCAGCCGACCGATACCGCTCATTACATCCCTGTAGAAGGTACAGGCGCGCACCATAACTTCGCTAGCATCCGGTATAACCTAGTGACACCGCGCTGGGTCATGCGGCCTGACTACCAGTCTTAGCGAGTCAGAGATATAATCAATGCGAATAATGTGAGGGTGAAGAGGCGCCTGATCAGTCCAAGAGATTGAAAGGCCGTCGTACGGTTACACCAGTAACGTGGGTATAAGGTTCATTAGTTGTTGAAAGACAGGCGCGCCATAACCTCTTACATCCAAACGTATTCATGTCAGGTGGAAAACGTATGGCGGGCGCGGGCCTGCATAGTGACACATACTCTCTTACATCCAGTATAGATACAAGCGGCCGCGGACCATCCGCTTTCAGGGTACATCCAGGTATATATTATCAGTGGAGAGCGCGGCCGAATGCGACGCATCATACCTCTTAGCATCCAGTATATAGCAAGCGCAGCGTCCAGTACGCTGCTTACCATCCAGTTATAATACAGGCAGCCTCGCATAGCGCCCTCTTGCATCCAGTATAATTAACCGCACGCGTCATACCTGCTTACATCAGTAATACAGACCGCATACCTCTTACGCATCAGTATACGGCGATACAGCCCCATACCTCTCTTCAGTCCAGTAAGATTACCGATCACAGAGCGGTCCCATACCTCTTCACAGCTCCAGTGTAATATCAGGCTCATACCTCTTAATCCAGTATACAAGGTAGATACTATAAGCGCACACCAAAGGTGACCGCTCAGAGACTGAACCAGATATTTCTTTAAATCGAGCCGAGTATATAGAGAGATAGAGGACGGGGATACATCTATCATACTGACTAGTGATCGTGTTACATCAGTGGTAATACAAAGCGGTGGCATGCAATTTCATACCTGCTGTATAAGCGAGTTTGAGTATTAATAACAGCCGCTCTGCATATACTTTCGTTTCAGTCTGCAATTAGAGCCACCAGTACCTCTGTAGCATCCAGTATAACGCTCCAGGGCCGCGCAGATCAGGGCCACACACTCTATGACATGCAGTGCTATAATAAATACAATCCGAGCTCCATATTCGCTAGATCTTAGCGAGTCAATATGTAGAGTAGGATTGGACAAGACACGCGGCATAGACGTTTAAGCACATGTACTGCGTGTAGGTGAGATACAGCGCAGCCACCGAGCATAAGCGAAGTCATTACCGGATGACGAATGCCACAGTATGAAATATGTCAGGCCGGAAACGCATTTACAGAGCACGTCGCGCACCATCCTCGTTACATTGCAGTACTGATAGATACAGCGCCCCGTACCTCTTACATCCAGTATATATCCATAGTGACGCTAAGATGCACATATATACCTGGAGACTGTCTTAGAACATCGCGCGAGTAGAGTATCAGGCGTGACGCGCAAGCATGCGTATACTGTCCTAAAGTATAGCGTATGGCAGGATTGTGACGGCGAGCATACAGCAACTACTTTTAAAGCAAGGTCCAGTTATTGTGAGCCGTGGCAAAACGAGGCCCCATAGCCGGGGATCGTCATCAAAGGTATAAGCAGATACAAGGCGGGCGGCTTCACGTATCCTCTTCATCCAAGTGTATAATCAGTCCCCATACCGTCTTACATCAGTTATATTACATGCAGGCCCCATACCATCTTACATGCCAGTATATTATGACACGCCCCATATGCGATAAACTAGTGCTTAACATAGTATAGATGACAGGCGCCCATAGCTCGTCACATCGCGTATGTAATACAAGCGCCCCCCATTACCGTCTTAGATCCACTGTCTCATATAGTAACTAGCGCCAGCATACCTCTTACTCCAGTATAATAAAGCGCCCCATACCTCTTACATCCAGTATAATACAAACCATGAGCGCCTCAATACCGCTCTATACATCCAGTATTACGAATACGTGACGCGCATCACGCTCTTACATCCGAGTATCGATAACAGTCAGCGCCCCATAACCTCGTACATGCCAGTATAACAGCCGCCGCATAAATCTTACATTCGCAGCGTATAATATCAAGCTGGCCCTCCCGATGACCTGCTGTACATTCAGCAGTACATAATGACAGGCGCGCCCCATAACTCGTACATCTGGATGGTATAAGTACAGCCAGCGCACAGCCAGATAGAACGGCTGCGTCGAGTTACATCCGAGTAAGATACAGTCGCACAGATCCTGTGTCAATTACTTTGCGTTATAGCTATCTCGAGGTATAGATACATAGCGCCCATGTCACCATTTGAACTTCCGAGGGGGTGAACAATAACAGGAGAGCGAGGCAGCAGCCATGTGGTCTCGCTCGTCGTTAGCAGTTCCAGGTATGAAGGTTAGAAGCATTACGTGATGGATACGAACGGCGGCGCCCGCCCATAAGACGCCGCGATGCTTACAGGTCTCGCAGATATAAAGGCCGAGGCGCCGCTCGGTCATACTCTTTATATCACAGTATCAGATACGAGAGCAGCCCATAGCCTGCTTACGATCCACGTGATAGTACAGACAGCTCGCTCATGACCGTCTTACAGATTCCAGTATAATGACAGCGCCCATACCCTCTTCACATCCAGTATAAATACAGCGCGACCATATCACCTCGTTACATCCATGTATTGAATGACCGAGCGCGCCCATACAGCCTTACATCCAGTAGAATACAGTGGCACCGTCCAACCTTTTCACATCAGTCTAATAACAGCGCCTTCATAGCTCTACATCCAAGTATAAATCAGCGCCCGCTATACTTTCTTGACATCACAGTCATGAGAATACAGGCGCTCCCATATTATGGCATCTTGTGGGTAATACGCTCTCGGAGTGATGCGACAGTGGTCGCAGTCCACGAGTTATATAATACAGGCGTCCTATGCTTCGAACACCCATACCTCTTACAGTCAAGTATGAAGCAGCCCATAGTAAGATTAATGACAAGCCAGTCACGATAGCCGAAGGTAGCTGGCATGGCCGATACGGACAGCTAGACTGAGAACGTACTAAGAACGTGGCAGTGTGGCGAGCAAGCAAAGTTACGCGGCTGACTACAACCGCCGCTCGAGTATGGATTGGCAGTCACAGTCGTCACGCAGTATATATATACAGGCGCCTCATCCTCTGTACATCCAGTATATAACAGGCGCCGCGCGCAGTACATACAGGTTCTTTACATGTCAGTATAATAGCAGCGCCTCATACCTCTTTTACATCCAAGTATAATAGGCAGGCTCCTGCATACACCTCGATTACTTCCAGGTATAATCAGGTGCATCTCAGTACCTCTGTACATCCAGTGATGAATAGTGTAGTCAGTAGGCGCCTGCGCTACCTAGGCATTACATCGCAGTTATACATGGCGCCCATTATCGCTCCTTTACACAATCGGGCAGTATAAAGATGGATATCAGGCAGGCGGCCCTCATACTGCTTAACATCCTCAAGTATAATACATGACGCCGGCGCATACCTTTACATCCACGTATATACAGCGGCCGCCCCATTACCATCTTACATCCAGTATAGTACAGCGGCGCTATATCGACTCGTTTACATCCAGTATATAGCAAGCGCCTCAGATACCTGGTCTTACTGTCCCGAGTACTACTATAAGATACGCGAGCGCATGATAGTCCTCTGTACATGTCGCAGTATAATTAAGGCGCCCCCATTACCTGACTTACAGCTCCAGATGACGTCTCAGCTCTGATTGTAAGATCTTTCGGTCTTTGTCCTCATCGTTCTCCTTTCAGACCAGACGGCCATTGTTTGTTCTTTCAAGCCATTATCGTTCTCACATCTCTGCACGAGGTTTGAGAGAAAAGAATGCTTAGTTACATACTTTGTCAGTGCATAACCACTCGTACTGCCGATCTTCTAGTACAATCATTGCTCTCTAATGCGGGTTTTTTGACACCGCGACCAGTACTGTGCCACCTAGTACGCCACACACTGCACAGATCGGTGCCTTCAATAAATTATTGCACAACAATAGTGTCCTAAAGAATAATCTCGGCCAGGAAAATAAGTGTCCCGGTATAGTGTGACTAACGTCCCCTGTGGTGTTCAGAATAACTGCGCCGCCAGTGCTTGATCCCATGTGCGGCCAAGTAAAAGAATGCCGCGGCTAGTGCTAATGTCCCGTGCAGTTTAAGAAATGCGCCGCCAAGTGCCGAGTAACAAATTCCGCGCGCACAGTGCCAATTTAAGAGAATGCACCAGTGCCGACCCATGGTGGCCAAGTAACAAATGCCCCCAGTGCCCCATGTGCCAGTAAACAAATGCCCCCAGTGCCGCCATGTGCCAGTAACAAATGCCCCCCAGTGCCCCCATGTGCCAGTACAAATGCCCCAGTGCCCCTTTTGCCATACAAATGCCCCATGTGCAGTAAAAATTTCCCCAGTGCCTGTAATAATGCCCCCAGTGCCAGTAAAAATGCCCCCCCCCAAGTGCCCCCCCTTTTGCAGGTAAAAATGCCCCCAGTGCCCTGTAAAAATGCCCCCAGTGCCAGTAAAAATGCCCCCCAGTGCCCCCGTGTGCCAGTAAAAAATTTCCCCAGTGCCTGTAATAATGCCCCCAGTTGCCAGTAAAAATGCCCCAGTGCCTCCTTTAGCCAGTAAAAATGCCCCCAGTGCCCCCATTGTGCCAGTAAAAATGGCCCCAGTGCCTGTAATAATGCCCGCAGTGCCCCCTTTTGCCAGTAAAAATGCCCCCAGTGCCCCCATGTGCCAGTAAAAATTTCGCCCAGTGCCTATAATAATGCCCCCAGTGCCAGTAAAAATGATCCAGTGCCCCCTTTTGCCGGTAAAAATGCCCCCATGTGCCCCCAATAGAGCTCCGGTCCAAAGACTACAACAATAAAAAAAAAATAAACACTAATACTTACCTCCATGGAGCTGGCAGCGATGGCGATGCCAGACCTTCTACCGGCCTGTGTCCAGCGCTGTACGGCACCGCCTGAGCCGGCCTCTGATAGGCTGCAGGCCTAGTGCCTGCAGCCTATCAGAGGAACGAGCAGGGGAGACGCCATTCCCTCCCCCTGCAGTACAGGCATCTGTATCGCCGTCCTGAGGACGGCGATACAGATGACTATGGAGATGAGCGCTTCCACAATGGAAGCGCTCATCTCCCTCTGCCCCGCCGCCGCCGGCAACTATGCGCAGGGCCGCGCCGCACCTGCCTAATTGGCGGTGCGGCTCTGCAAGTGGCAAGGGGGGCCCTCTGCTTGAGGAATGTAGACCAGTTCAAATCAATGAGTTTGTGGTCCACAATATGGGCACGGGCGAACTACAGTCATGTAAATGAGCTCTTAGACACACAACCTATCATTTTAGAGTCTTACAGGGATAATCTAGGGATTTTGAAGAAGATCTGTTTAGTAGGACATATTGAATTGCTCAGTAGAAGGTGAGGTTTATGATTAGGGACATCATTGAGCAGTTAGTGTACTGTGTGTCCGTTACAGCCAGGGCTGGAGCTGTTCATAAATACAGATGTAGCATGGTTAACTCACAAACTCTTAACTCAAATTTCTTAACTCATCACGTTATCTTGAAACAAAATCCATTGAAAAGCAATTGAAGATGTTTGCTTAACGCATTTAGCTTAGATAACACGTCTCAGAAAGCATGTGTGTTAACTCTACTACATGTATTTATGAACAGTTCCAGTTGTTGTTCCCTGGCTGTGACCAAAATATACAGTACTCTGTTGATGACCCACTCAAATCCTTTCATTGCAAAGCTCATTTAGGAACTGTAGACACTTTGCAACAGGTTTTTGGACAAAACAAAAAGTATTATCTTCTTAAAAGTTAATGTTTGTGCAGTGTAACACATGTACTGTCTTGGTGGTAGTGGTGATGGCACCTGTAGCTACAGTGGTGGCAGGAGGGCACTGTGGGCAAATAGAGAGCAGGGAATCGAAAGAGGACCAAGGAACACACCTTTATATGTCACAGTCTGATAAAAATGGTAGGAAGAGTGAGGACTATGATAGGATCTGGGATCCATTCCAGGGTGCTGAGGAGGAGGAGACATCAGAGGAGAAGGGTAGTGGGTGCTGTGACAATAAAGAGTGGAGGCAATGTATGGCCAAAACTTTTAAAAAAAACTGGTAGGGCCAGGTCTGCTTCTATTATGGTCAGCTTCAGAACTGGTGATGCCGCTGATACTGTGGGCACAGGCTCATAAAATCCCAGACTTATGCCAAGCTCGGTTGTCTCTAGCTCTGTGCGAGCAAATCCCATATGGCATTTTTTTCTCCACAAGGCTAACAACAAAGCCACAGCCATATGCAAGAGCTGCAGGATTAAATTAACTTTGTTGGAGCACATGAGGTGGTATCAAAGGATCCTGTGAGAAAATAAAACAGGCCAGCATTCCCAGTCAGAAGAAGTATATCTTCCTTTTCCTGTTCTTCTTTGTGGCAGCCAGACCATATTCCCAAGCAGTTGCTGCCGTGCAACTTAGTTGTGGTAAACTTGGCACACTTTCACGCCTTCGCCTAATTTCAATTTTTCTGGGCTCTGGCCTGGGCGGTGCGGTGGGACTTTTGGCCAGCCAAGTAAGAGTACTACTTCATTCAGAAATAATTAACTCTCAAAGATCAGCAAATGCAGCGCTCTTTCGCATCATCACCCAAATTTTAGTCACCTCTTTCTAGCTGTCTCTACAAGTAGCATAAGCTGCAGCAGTCAGTTTAATTTGCCAGTTGTTACACAATAGAAGTTTTTTCACTACCGCCGCCACCCGCACCTTCACCAAAATTTTACTCTGCAGTAGGATATTTGTACTTCTGGTCATTGTTCTCCAATAAACTTTGGCTTTTCCCTGGCACATACCGTGTTCATTGACCCCATGGACCTCTGGGCAGGAAGCTTGGAACAGTGTCATCTCAGAAAGAGTTTTTAGCACCATGCCCGAAGTTGTTTTGGGAAAAAAACACTAAGGAGGAAGAAGAAGAGTTCTCACATGACCCTAACATGAAGTGGGGTGGGGGGGCAGGAATTGCCCAAATTGGCTCCCAGGCTGACAGACAGCCTGGATGAGGCAACCAATGCTGCAGCAGGCAGGAAAGTGCCCTAGCAGAACGCCATTCTGTGTCTCATACCCAGTCCTTTGGCCCCATACATTTCTGGGCAGGCAGATTGGAACAGTGGCCCAAACTGGCACAGCACGCTCTTTATCTGCTTTCTTGCCCGGCCTCCAGTGTCATCTTGGGCTGCAGAGGGCATGGTGACACCTAAACAGACAGTTGTCCTTCACCAATGTCCTAAACATCACTTTTGTTAAAATGAACCACCAATGCTTCAATCATCTGTTTACAGGCTGAACTGGATGGACAGATGTCTTTTTTCGGCCTTACAAACTATGTTACTATGTTATATGTATTCAGTTTCCACAAGGTTGAAATTTTATTTTTTTTGTTGGGGGTGGGGGTTTAAATTTCTTTAAGCAGCATAAATGTACATTATTAATTACTGCATCAGTACTGACATTTTCTCACAGCCCAGTCAGGATGATTCCAATGAATAGACCTCCTCCTGCTGCCAGTGCCCCATCTTGCTACTGTTGCTGTCTGTCTGCCTGCCATCACGTTCTGTATGGATACTGCTGCAGCCTGCATCATGCCACTAATGCCTCTTAATCATCAGTTTACGTGTATTCAGTTTTCCACACACTTGAAATTTTTTATTTTTATTTTTTTAAGCAGCATACATACATGATTACTGCATCAATACCAACATTTTCTCACAGCTGAGGCTGATTCCGGATGAATAGACATTGTTTTTCCAGCGGTACCCCATCTTCACACTGTTGCTGTCTGTCTGCTTCCCATCACGATGCTGTGGAATGCATCATGCCATTAATGCTTCAATTGTCCGTACTGAACATTTTCAGAAATTTGGTGAACCGGACCTGAAACGAATCTCAACTGGTTCGCTCATTTCTACTTAGGAATATGAAAAAGTATAACAAATGCAAAGCGTAGAGAGGTTTTTAAACACTCTGTACATTAACACCGTCAACCATGCGTTTACCCATAGCTATGTATGTCAATATCACTCTCATTATTTGCTGTTGCTGTCATTGCATTCAAGAGCCTTGGGGGAGGGTTGAAGTGGATGAGAAAATGCAAAAATTTCTTAGAAAATTAACAAAAAGAAATAACATCTTTTCCTAGGACATTAGCTGGTTTTATATACCAATTTCAAGGGCAATTGTGATGTATTTGGTTTGAGTTCGAACCAAACATTTAAAAAAATTTGGCGAACCTAAAACAAACTGATTTTGCTCCTAGGATAATTTATCTCTAATTCATACTCTGACCTATTCGTTACAATCAGACCCAAAACTACTTTCAAGAATTTCAAGAAATTCTCTAGTGTAGAGCCATTTGTATGGTAGCACATGGAGTGCACGAATATTGCCATATGATGCTGAAGACTATCTAGTTCCTAGAGCTAGCGTTCACTGACAGTACTGCAAATTCACTAGAAATTAAAGAAGTGAAAATGCTGAGAACAGATTTATTAAGGGCACCTTCACACGCTGTGGATTTTGTTGCAGAATTTTCTGCAATTGAAAATCAGTTCCAATCCCGTAATAGGAATTGCAGAAATCCATGTGTTTGCACTGATAGAACTGATTTTCAGAGTGTGAAGTCTTCCTAAAGTTAAAGAATAACTTCCCGCAAAAAATGTGTATTCTCTGACCTCTTATTAAGGTGCATGATATAATCTATAGTGAATGTCATCTTCTTTATTAGAGAATGTAATTGTGAGTAATAACCTCTCTTCTTATTGTAGTTGGGTCATGTGACCAACTCCCTGACCTACAGCTGACCCAGGACAGGAAGCCAGTAACTGCTCTATTCATTCCTATGAAACTGAAAGTGAGGCTCCCATTGGAATACATAGAGATTTAGACTTCCTGTCCACACATAAGTCTATGTGTGAGTTGGTGGGTGTAATTCCTAGTCACATGACACAGATAAGAAACTTCAGGATTATATAAGTCAAAAATACAGACACTGGTAAGAAAATGACATTCACTACAGATTACATCATGTACATTTCTAGCAGGACATGGAATAACATTTTTTGCGGGAGTTCTTCTTTAATCTAAAATTAGATGAGATGGTTCAAGACTGAAGACCACAATATTACCAGAACCTTAATATTTATCATTAGATGAGAAATATATTTGATACTGTCCATCCAGTCTTTGAACATCACAGCTAATTGTATTTTCTACCCTTCTTCTCATCCATAGCTCACCCTGGAGGCCGACAAAAACATGGGAAGACCTCAAGATCTCATAAAACTGACCCTGAAGGCAGATTATAATTCCACTGTTGGACTGGTGGTAGTGGATAAACGTGTCTTCACATTAAACAGCAATCATAAACTGATCCAAAGGAAGGTGAGAACCTGTAGATATCTTCACATCTCTGAACTATAAGGGCATATATATATATATATATATACACAGCTGTTTCTGCAGGTTTTCTGTGCCGACTTTATGCGGTTTGTGCTGCATTTATGCACCAATTACGCACCAAAATCTGCATGTGTTAATTTTGGATTTTGTTACAGATTTTGACACAGATTTGCCCCAAAATCTCATTCTGTGAATTGCAAAAGGTAAAATCTGTGATGAAAATACACGCAAACAATTGACATTTTAAGAAATCCGCACTGCAGTTCAATTTGATGGTGGAAAATTTTTGCACCATCTTCATGAGATTTTCAAACACTTATCTACTTAGCTGGTACTGCATTACACTGCGCGTTTTCCATGCAAAAATTGCAATTGCGCCATCTGCCATATGACTAAAGCCGTTCTAAATATGTATCATACACATAGGAAAAGGTACATGTCACACACATGGTGGGAGATTTATCAAACCGGTGTAAAGTAGTACTGGCTTAGTTGCCCGTAGCAGCTAATCAGATTCCACCTTTCATTTTTCACAGTTCATTTGTAAAATAAAATGTGAAATCTGATTGGTTGCTTGCTATGTTTAACTAATACAATTTTTCATTACATCCGTTTGTTAAATTTCCCCCATTATGTGGTAAGGCCCAAGCCCCAAAGAATATGGCCCAATTCTCTAAGTCACCCCCTTCTCCCCCCGCATTTTGCTGTACTTGCTATACAGCAGCACATACCTCTCACATCCAGCGCCTCCCAGGTGATGTCTCCTCCAATGTAGATCTTCTCTGTCATAATTTTCTCCATCTGATCCGGACAGGTTCTTTCAGCCGCGCCTCATCCCTGCGGTGTGTGACACACAGACATCTTAGCTTCCTCACATTTCTATCATCATGTCCCATCCTCATGTCCCCACAGTGTTCTCCTGCTCGCTGTGCTCCCCAACACCCTCAAATACTATTGTGAAGAAATAGTGTCATACAGATAATTCCCCCCATAGTAATAGTGCTACACAAAGTCCCACCAATAGTAATTCCCTTCTAGGATGCCCTCATTAGTAATACTGCTCCCACTGTGCCCCCAACAGTGATAAGGCTCTCCAAGAGTGCCTCCATTAGTAGATGAGCCCTCCAGCATTAATAATGCCCTCACAGAGCCCCCCAGTAGAAAATACAGCCCCTAATGTTCCACCAGTGGTAATAAAGCTCTCTACAGCCCCCTCACTAGTAATAAGACCCCCACAGTGCTCTTAATAGAAATAAGGCAGGTCTATAAGTCACTCCTATAGAGCCCCCAGTAGTAATAAGAATGCCTAATGTCCCCTGGATTTATAATTCCCCCACAGTGCCCCAGTATTCTTATTGCCCCTATTGTTATAATACTTGCCCTGAAGTGCCCCAGTATTTATATTGCCCCCTAAGGTTATAATGCTGTAGTGTAGTGCCCCCGATATTTACAATGCCCCCTGTAGTTTTATTCCTCCCTTTAGTGTCCTCAGAAATGATAATTCCTCAGCCCCTCCATCATAGAGTCCCATGCAAATAACACTATTTCCCTCCACAGTAGAGACCCATATAAATAACATCACACCATCGCTCCAGCCCCCTCCAATATACAGTACCATGTAAATAACATCACTCACTCCCCAAAGCTGCCTTCAACATACAGTCCCATGTAAATAACATCACCCCTTCCCCAGCCACCTTCAACACACAGTTCTATGTAAATAAGATCCTGAGGACAGCAAAAAAGTTGTATCTATCTGGTAGTACATTTGGGGCCTGGGACAAAACATCCGGAGAAAAGGGCCTGAATTTTTTAGCCTAGCAACGCCCCTGGCAACTACAGACTTGGACTGGCCCAGCAGGGAGCCGGTGAAATCCTCAGTGGCCCCTGAACACACAAATGAGCTTCCTTGTTTATAAGCTGCAGCCCCGGTGCGCTCATACATAGCAGGGGGCCCCGTCTGCTGAACTTGAGAGACACAATCCGCGATAACATGCTGCTCAGGGACCCTGCTGTCCCAAGCAGCGGCTACAAACAATTCCTGAATACCAGAGCTGATTTGTGTCCAATCAGTACTCCTGGTCAGTAAGGCTGTGTCCACATGGTCTGATTTTCACAAAATCACTGTCATGTTCTAAACGAGGAACCATCACTGCTAGAACATATCTAAGCAAACACACAAGCACCCAGGACAAGCAGAGACAAGACATGACAGTAAGCAGGAAACTGGAACATCAGGTAAGGGATCAGTGGCAAAAACTACCACTGGACCAAGTGCACCAGTTTACTTGGGGCCAAACCCAGAAGGCAGGAGCACAGCAAGCCCCATTCTTTACAGAGCCCCAGATGGTAGGGATGAACTTAGCCAAGGATCACTGGTTGAATCTCCAGGATGGTCCCAGTGAACTTGGCCACTTACCTGCAGAGACTGCTGGAAAAGCAGCAGTCCACACAAACGAAGACTGGAACCCAAGCAAACTCTGAACCCAAACAAATGAACACAACCAATAAGACAGGACTAAAAGGAATCAGTACACAAGCAGCTGCCTGGACCCCATGTAGACTGACACATGGTTGTCACAGGCAGAGCTAGTCCATGAGCGAACAGACAGAACTACACACAAGGCAAGGACATACTGACAGGAACAGAAGCAGTTAGCACTACCAGGCTAGACATGGATAGCAGATGCCTGTTCCCCATGCAGGGTTAGTTCTGAACTCCAGCAGGATGATAGATGCAATCATAGACCACCAACAGATAACAAGAAATCAGAAAGCAGGAAGACTAGGTGACCTTGATGACATAGTAGGTAGCCACACAAACAGGGCAGATGGAATCACCCAGGTCAGGTACACAGCTCCTGCACCCAGCAAGGCTGGAGACAGACTGACCCTAAACCCAGGCACACAGGTATATAAAGAGCACCTAGTGACCACACCTGCAAAAACACAGAAGTCAAAGCACAGGCAGCAGTACTGGACGTTGCCCCTGACAACCAGCATGCACGGAGTCCACCGCAGCCAGTACGCCAGAGCACAAACAACCCGTGTCACAGTGAACACACTGACACTTACCAGAACCAAGTAACAGGGAGGTGAGCAAGCATATACTAGGAGTACACACACAGGCAGCCGCAACTACACATAGGTCATTGCAACCAGCCTACACGGAATTCACTGCAGTCAGTATGCCCGAGAGCTACTAGAGTGAGCAACACGGCAACCCGTGTCACAGTAATCTACACTGTGACAATTGCGTAAAAAACAAAGCATTTTGCAGTGAATTTCTGGAAAAATAGACCGTGTGGACACAGCCTTACTGACCAGGAGTGCTGATTGGATTAAAACCACTGACAGCCTCTCTTCCAATGAATCAGCACTGCTAGAAGGACTGCTGCCTATGTGATCAGTCTGGACCCCGAGCCCTGCAATTGCCAGTGGGGAGAACCCTGACTCAGGACCTGGGGACACAACTAGAAGCTGCATCCACAAGAACCAGCAATACAGAGAGACAGAGGTGAGCAAGAAATATATACATATACCTGCATATATGACAGGGTGTGTGTAAGAGTACCTGCATGTATACAACTGTGTATGTAAGAGTGCCTACATGTGTACAAGTGTGTGCATGTGACAGTGCCTGCATATGTACAAGTGTGTATGTAAGAGTGCATCCATGTATACAAGGGTGTGTATGTAAGAGTGCCTACATGTGTATAAGTGTGTGCATGTGACAGTGCTTGCATATGTACAAGTGTGTATGTAAGAGTGCATCCATGTATACAAGGGTGTGTATGTAAGAGTGCCTGCATGTACAGTCATGGCCAAAAGTTTTGAGAATGACACAAATATTATATTTTCACATGATCTGCTGCCCTCTGGTTTTTATGTGTGTTTGTCAGATGTTTTTATCACATACAGAAATATAATTGCAATCATATTATGAGTAACAAAAGCTTATATTGACAGTTAGAATGAGTTAATGCAGCAAGTCAATATTTGCAGTGTTGACCCCTCTTCTTCAGGACCTCTGCAATTCTCCCTGGCATGCTCTCAATCAACTTCTGGACCAAATCCTGACTGATAGCAGTCCATTCTTGCACAATCAATGCTTGCATTTTGTCAGGAATTTGTAGGTTTTTGTTTGTCCACCCGTCTCTGATGATTGACCACAAGTTCTCAATGGGATTAAGATCTGGGGAGTTTCCAGGGCCAAAATCTCTATGTTTTGTTCCCTGAGCCATTTAGTTCTCACCTTTGCTTTATGGCAAGGTGCTCCATCATGCTGGAAAAGGCATTGTTGATCGCCAAACTGCTCTTGGACGGTTGGGAGAAGTTGCTCTCGGAGGACATTCTGGTACCATTCTTTATTCATGGCTGTTGTTTTAGGCAAGACTGTGAGAGAGCCGATTCCCTTGGCTGAGAAGCAACCCCACACATGAATGGGTTTCAGGATGCTTTACAGTTGGCATGAGACAAGACTGGTGGTAGCGCTCACCTCGTCTTCTCCGAAATAAGCTGTTTTCCAGATGTCCCAAACAATCGAAAAGGGGATTCATCAGAGAAAATGACTTTACCCCAGTCCTCAGCAGTCCACTCCCTGTACCTTTTGCAGAATATCAGTCTGTCCCTGATGTTTTTTCTGGAGAGAAGTGGCTTCTTTGCTGCCCTCCTTGAGACCAGGCCTTGCTCCAAGAGTCTCCGCCTCACAGTGCGTGCAGATGCACTCACACCTGCCTGCTGCCATTCCTGAGCAAGCTCTGCACTGCTGGTAGCCTGATCCCGCAGCTGAAAACACTTTTAAGAGACAGTCCCTGGCGCTTGCTGGTCTTTCTTGGGCGCCCTGGAGCCTTTTTGGCAACAATGGAACCTCTCTCCTTGAAGTTCTTGATGATGCGATAGATTGTTGACTGAGGTGCAATCTTTCTAGCTGCGATACTCTTCCCTGTTAGGCCATTTTTGTGCAGTGCAATGATGACTGCACGTGTTTCTTTAGAGATAACCATGGTTAACAGAAGAGAGAAACAATGATGCCAAGCACCAAGCCTCCTTTTAAAGTGTCCAGTGGTGTCATTCTTACTTAATCATGACAGATTGATCTCCATCCCTGTCCTCATCAACACCCACACCTGTGTTAATGGAGCAATCACTGAAACGATGTTAGCTGGTCCTTTTAAGGCAGGGCTGCAATGATGTTGAAATGTGTTTTGGGGATAAAGTTCATTTTCTAGGCAAATATTGACTTTGCAAGTAATTGCTGTTAAGCTGATCACTCTTTATAACATTCTGGAGTATATGCAAAATTGCCATTATAAAAACTGAAGCAGTAGACTTTGTAAAAATTAATATTTGCATCATTCTCAAAACTTTTGGCCATGACTGTATGTGTAATATCCAAGAGTGATATATCTATATAATATATATATATATATATTATATATAATATATATATATATATATATATATATATATAATCATTCCTAGACCCTGCTACTGTCTCTAACTAGGCTAACCATGATGTCATCTAGGCATTTATTCCAGGTCCTTTACATTACTAACCATTGCTATGTAACTGTTATTTCTTGTATTACATGTAATGTGCCAGGTTCATCAGTAGGTGGCAGTGTATATATGGCAGAGAAGATATTTAGATAGAATGAAACTTACCATTCCATTCTCCCCTTTTTGGGAAGAAGTGGGCTAGACCTGCTTCCTACCAAGGGATGGGCTACAGGAATTATTTAGTCATTCTGAGTTTGAGTTTGAGTTCAGTCTAGTCTAGAGTTGAAAGGAGATGAGAATCACCCTGACTCCTTACAGATTAACCAACAGAGTGTTGCGAGGGGGTCAACAGCCAAAGGCACCCCACTCCAAAGGTACCAGAACAGCCCTAAAGTCCAGCGACCAGACTAAAGCTGAGTTTAGCACCGCAGAGATAAAGCAGAATATTTAAGTTTGCCTGCCAGTGTGTGCCAAAAGCTGCTGGAACCAAGAGAAACACCACTTCTTGTACGGATACAAGTTGATTTAAGTAAAGCTGTTGAACTTTATAAAAGTCTGAACTTGACTATTTTTCCACCTCCACCATTATTCTCCCCTTTATTGCTTCAGAGCCTAACCCTAGGTAGGAACACCGTGACACACACAGAAAACTATTGAAGCTGCCCCACACCACTCGGCATCCCTAAAAACCTGGGACACAATCGGTCCTGGGGGCGGCACATTGCAATTAGCGTAAGAAACAGGATATAGACTTTTGTGCCTTATTGCCCCAATTGAAGGTCTGTAAAAACCCCCTATAAGCGACTCTATTGCATTTACTTACAGCTAAATGTGTGAATCTGCATCAGTTGCAGCACTGTGGCAATCAGACATCTTGGATTTGTGCCTTATGTCTTGAGAAGAAAGACATCCACCCAGCATAGGGGAGGGAACCAAACAGTACGCCTTCATAGAGCAACCATACTCCAAAGGTACCAGAACAGCCCTAAAGTCCAGCGATCAGACTTAGGCCAAGCACCAGAGATAAGCAACAAATTGAAATATTTGCCTGCCAGTTTGTGCCAAAACCTGATGGAACCAAGATTGTATGGTACAAGTTGATTCAAGTAAAGCTACTGAACTTTATAAAAGTCGGACTCGACTATTTCTCCATCTCCGCTATTACTCTTCCCTTTATTGCTTCGAGCCTTCCCTGGGGACGACTATTGAGGCCGTCTCACACTACTCGGCCATTCCTAAAAACCGGGGACATGATTGACCCTGGGGGTGCCGTTGCATTTACACTGTGCATTTTAAAAGTGCCTGCATGTATACAAGTGTGTGCTT